>VSTD030003801.1:0-10659 GCA_008808055.3 Sporobolus alterniflorus | reverse complement strand
TGAGGATTTTTCCTAAATTCTTCTAGGCTCCTCAAGGATTTTAGAAAAATATAATATACCATGCCATGCAATGCATCTTATACAAGATTTATTTTTGGAAGTTTTTCATATGTGCTATAATTTGATATGCAATTTTTATATGTACTCCTATGTGGACAAAAAATTTCATTCTTGTAAAAAGTGGGTGTTACAGAGCGTGAGAATATTTTTCTGTTTTTATTTGGCATTCCATCATGTTCTCTCATGTTCTGCCATATATGCTGTTTGGATTCCGGGAAATGAGGATTAGATTAGGGAAATAAGGCAAATCCAATGTTTGGCCATCAGGTTAGGGAAATGAAGTGGGTTACATTTGGGGAAATGAACCCCTGATTTCCCACAGTTCGAAACCCACAAGCGGGGCTGGGTTTGGTTCGGATACAACAAGATTATAATTTTTTGCCTCTATGAAAATTGTTGACGATAAAACATCCTCACAGCTTAGCATAGAAAATTGATAGAGCTGCACCATATGGCACAATATTTTGTGAGAGTGAATACTTCCCTTCATTAGCATGTTGTAGTGTAGAAACAGTGTTCTGAGCTATTGTGTCGCCATTATCCCATGTTAAAACTGTAGCTCTTCATCTGCATCCATGATTTTTTATGGGATGGTGTGAAAACCAGACTAATTCTACTCACTGTAGCTTCTCTGCATTTAGACATCCACAGCATTGATAATCTAAATCTCTACTCAAAAATATATTCCATGTACTATATGTAGCACGCATTCTATTTTATAGTACAATTTTTTGCAGTCCTCTATGCTTGTCACTCTTTCATACAACTATCATTTATTTTATATAACTACCACCTTATATTTTCATTACACAATAATAATATTGTTAATATAATTTATTAAACTCAATTTCTAAAAGCACTTAATTCATTTCTTTTTTTCTCTTTTTTTCCTTTCCCTTTCCTTTCATTTTTTCTTTCCTTTTTTCTTTCCTCTTCCTTCCTCCCCTTTCTGTCTTTTCCTCTCTCTTCCTCTCCCTCCTCCGCCGCCAATCTCCTGAATCCTCTCTCTCTAGCGGCGTAGGTGAGCGGTGCGGGGTGGCACACAGCTGGTGACAACGGGCGCGGGCGAGTGGCATGGGGCGGCGGCTTAGGCAAGCGGCACGGGGCGGCTGCACGGGCGACTAGTTCCAGGCCTCCTGCTGGCACTAGATCTTGACGGGAACACACAAGCGTGGCCATCACGGCCACCGGGCTTTATCATCCTGCAGCAGGTACATGTACGTTGCTAGCTACCGTCTTTTGTTGAAGCTTTGCTTATGCAATTCTTTGCTTCCTGCTGCTGTGCTTCCTCTGACTGATTATTGTTCCATGAAATGATTTCTCTTGCCAATCAGACTGCAAGCCGTATGTGTTCTGCAATTGCACTTTTTTCTCATGACATATAGGTACAAAAAGAAAGGGGAGAATGCAATATTTAGGTTCAGTTCAATTTCAACTAACTACATTCTTGTGTATATCTTCCAAGTATTTGTATTTGTGAAGCATTCTAATCTTGTCGTATCTTCTCTCATATTTATTCTAAAGTGCGTCCGGTTGAAATTGGCATCTTCTTGTTTACACAGTAGTGGAGCTAGGAGGAGGATGGTGTGACCAAGGCACGGGTGAGGGGAGCGGCAGATTGACGCCACCATCGACCACCTCACCGATTTCGGCTTCCCCAAGCCTCAAACCCGTTGGGTCATCAACGACCTCCTCAAGGTTGTCCCTCCCTAAGTAATATTTCCTTCTCATTATCATTGCCCAGCTTGCCTGGTTTTAGTTATTGTGATCCATGCGAGCTAGAAAATCGATCTCCAAATGGCGCCGTAAAGCCTTTGACTCCCTGATCATCCTCGGCGCCTAGTGTCTATGGCGTCACCAGAACGACAGGGTCTTCTCCGGTGCCCAGGCGTCAGCCGCAGTCATCGCTGAGAGAATGGGAGGAAATGGAGCTTTGGTGTTCAGCTCACCTAGTCGATACGTCGCTGCTTCTCGCCATGTAATCCGCTTACGTAACTCGGGTGGATGGAGCCCCCTCTCCATCGCTTTCTTCCTCTAAAACGTACAAGGCACGCTTTTGAAAGAAAGTCCCTATGATTTTGTTCCAGTGCATTTTTATGTTCTTTTTTCTCAGACTTCATAGAAAAATGCTTTTATCAATTACTCCATTTGTATCATAGAAAAATGCTTTTATCAATTACTCTCTTCGTATTTAAATTGTTGGCACTGCTAATTTTTTTATTATGTTTCATCATACGTCTTATTAAAAAAGAATTATCATATATTTTTATGAGTTAATTTATCACTAAAAAATTAAAATATGACTTATAATTTTGTACTTTAAAATTAATATTTTGAATAAGTTGAATTGTCAAATGTAACACAAAAAAATCAATAATATCAATAATTTAAATCCGGAGAGAGTAGTTGTTAGTGTTTAAGAGCATCTCCACCAGACTAACCAACATGCTAGCTAAATTTAGTGATTTTAGCTACTCTCTAAAATGATTTACCTCCTGAAAATCTCCTCTTTTCCAATAGCTAGCTAAATCATAACTCGCCATATTTGAAAACGTCCACGACAGCATTTTTCCTGCTTATGATTCGTGATGATCACCGGAAATCCTAAGAGCCTCTCTCTGTCTGCCATTGCTGTTAGCTGCTTCCTCTTGGTTCCTCCGATCAACAGCAGGAGTGACTCAGTCATCAACACAGTCCAATTGCAGAACCCCACACCCTGCACTCGGCCCTTCACCACCACATGGACTGCCTTCTGCGCGTGTTCCTCTTGCTGCTTCTGAGGCATTGGTGTCGGCCTAGCTGTGATTGGAGTGAGCAGGAAGTGGATGAAAATCAGGCAGGAGAACGCCGTTTGGAGAGGGACGACACTAGCCAAAGCTTGCCAGCGAAACTTCTGGGAAATCATCAGGGCTATTTTGCTGAGCCAGGTGGAGTCTGTTGGACATGTGCTTCGGGGCAAAATAGCTATATGTAGCGATTTGTAATCGTTTGGCTAATCTGGTGGAGATGGCCTAAATACAAAGGAAGAAAAAGCAAAAATTACAAGGTAGCTAAACAAGCCATCATATGAGCATAACGTCTTTGATTAGCCCTGTGATACAAGAGGTTGAAAGTTTCCCTGAAATCTTTCTTCCACTTTGGAAAGCTGAGAGTGCGGGCATTGAAGATAATGCCATTATGTTGTGTCCAAATGGCCCAACCAATCATGATTACTTATGTTGGTATATTCAGAACCAGCATTCTCTCTACACCGCCTCTATAACCCGGCACGACACAATATCATCATTACTTTTGTCATCTTCTGTTCTGACAAAGCCCATGCAGGCCGTACTCACACACATGACGAAGAAAGGCCTTCTTTCGGCTAAGGAGTGGCACCCCTTGAAGCACGGGTCATCTCTAGGACAAGGGAACCACACGGTTGAACGAAACTCGTGGAGCCAACAGTGTGCCACCGGACCTGGCATTTCATTAATGGCGGGTTGCGACATGACACATGGCACATGCAGACACCTGAGTTCTGGCTCGGCGCCCTTCAACGGCCAAGTTTTGTGTTCACACGTGGCAAGAAGCAACCCTCCACCTGAGACCACCTGGTCTAGCTCCCTAAGCAGATCTCCACCTGAGACCACCTGGTCCAACACCCTAAGCAAATCACGTGCTATCAGGCAGCAGCGGTTGCTCGTATGAAGACCGACCATAAACTATAAGAGTCTTCCTTCCCGTCATAGGACCTCTGCCGAGGTCTTGTTCCCTATATATCGTGGGTCACTGGTTACGGCCTATAAATTCAGATGCGATAAATGGCAGGTGAACTATACACTCCATATCGGATATGGCTCCATCACTCCTGCCTAAAGATGAGGGATCCCTAATTTAAAAAAAACTAAAACTCAGGACTAATCTGCACTGCCCTTTCTCTCCTTACGGTAGACGTGGACAGACAGGATTTCACAACTTATCTGCCTGGCACACCTCCCACCCTGACCCGGGGCGGGCCTGGGCACCCAGTCACTCGACCCGAGAGCTTCTAAAATCGGATAGATTTTTATCAAGCGCCTAGGTCTCAGAAAACGGCGGCATTTACTGTCTGACACGACAGGGCATGACCACAAGCTCCACGTGCACCTGGCAGTAGGTACTCGAGTGCAGAAATCCATCCCATCACCACCTAACATATCAACTCTATCAATGGTACACACATAATCACTAGGATAAGTCTGTCGTTGGATAAGGACGCCCTATAAAAGCAAGCTTCTCTATGTAAAATTCGGTCACGCAGATACCCGGACGATCAACACTCCATCAAATATCCAAGCTCGGGGGTCTCGCACCCCTGGAAAGGCGCCACCACCCACTGCAGCACGATGGCACAGCACAGCGTCTGACAGGAAGCTCTGTCCCCTCGTCTGACGGTCGCAGACCGTAGGATGGTGCAGGGGGCAGGCAAGCCCGCCCACATCGACCCCCACGTGGGAAGGCTTAGCAGTCATGTAAAGCCCTGCATGATGGCGCCTCCAAGAACTGACCCGGGCACGCCCGAAAAGCCCCATCCAACCACTATGAATCGACATTCTCAGTCTGGAGCCCTATTAACAGCGTAATTCGACCCCATTTATAAAATAATTAGGCTATAGTCGACAGGGGGCAAAAGATCAATTTTCTCCTTTCACCACGTGAACTTCTCGAGCTCTCCGCTCACCCCTTGTAACCTCTGTTCATCTTCAATATCAAATTAATAGACGCAGGGCTATTACCAAGGGCCTGAACCACGTTAGATCATCCACAAAATATAGGATGATTAGCCTCCGGCCTAAACCTGCATACCTCTTGTTTGTATTCTTTGGATCATACCACCTTAAATCCTGCAAATGAAATAGAAAGCATGCCCCCACGAATTTCACAAGTGCAGTGGTCCTACTGATCCTCCCCCCCCCCCCCCAACCCATATTTCAGTTCTCGTACACTAACATTTAGCACGCCGGGAAGGGGACATCTAAGATTTTTTATTATTCTTTGCCGATCCACCTATCACTAGCAGATGGTGCACATTAGCCTCCCTGAGTTTCTCGACTAGAGGAGACTCTCGGGGAGTCGTATGCACTCCTCACCTCGCAGTCCCCTCGACAGACCATGCTTCCTACCGGCAGGTGGAAAGGGCCCGAGCTCCCTCAAGCATCAGAAGCGTGTGTGGCGCCGGTCGACCGCTGCCTCCAGTGCAATGGCACATCGAGTTCGGCGACACCACACCATGTCTCTTCTAGAAGTCTCCTCTGCCATCCTAAGCAACCCATTGGTGCATGTTGCCAAGCCACACCATCCAGTCACACACGATGCCTTCTACTGCACGTGACATAGGGTAGCTCACCACCTCCACCCCTCGCAAATGAAGACCAGGAAATTCCCGTGATATGCAGGAAAGGATGGCCCGTCGCGACAAGGGCACCCAATGCACAGGTCAACATCTAGCATAGCCGTGAGTGCTGTCTTGAGCGCTCCATCCGAAAGGTCGACCTGTCTCAGGTCATCTCCACTTTTGGCCATGGGGTTCACGACAGAGATTGTACAAGCTCGCAGACCTATACACTCCATGGGGTGGGGCTTAGGTCTGGCACAACAAGGCCGCCCCCAAGAAATACATTAAAAGATGATGCAACTCACCCAAGAACAAGAAAAAGTCAAGGCTCAATCACAAGGCCGATGAAGTGATGCATGCAGAAGGCACAGGCACCAAGTCCCCACGCCCACCCACCGCGTGCGCCGATGAACACAGATGTGGAAGAGCAATTTTCAAAGTGATGCCAGTTCCATGAGATAGACAACCACGACCAGCGCAAATCCTGCTACCTCCAGACTTGCATTGAGAGGCACAAGAAGCACGAGGTTGAGAGGCCTCGAAGGACAAGGAAGACGGCAAATTAGAGGAGGCGATGGCCGATGACACCATCACCATTATCACTGGCGGGTCATCCACCCTGACCTCAAGCTGATAACTCAAGCCAGGGAGTTTTCCACCATCGAGGGCAACACTGCCCGGTGTGCGCCCTCAAGTGGTCCGAGGCTCCATCACCTTCGACCACCACGAGCTGACCGAGTGGGACAACTGCAAATAGGTTTACTTGTTTTCATAGGTAAAAACATTACATGGGGATCATTCCTTGATGTGGCACTCAAAGGCACGAGGAACTACTCTGGCCCATCCAATGACTCCTCCTCGTCCTCCTCATCGGTGTCCTCCCTCATCTAGTACGCCCATGGCTCCCGCCACTCAAAGGATCCAACAATCTACAGGGCGGCGGCTTGGATGCTCAAATGGATGAAAAACTCATCTTTTAGATCACGGGCAACCCCTTCAAGCACCGAATCCTGACTCCGGTAACAAGCCAGGATCTCCCCTGTGGCCCTTTTTGCTAGCTAGCGCCCTTCAACCTCCAAGAGGACCCACGTTCTCCCATTGATCTAGGAGAGAGCATGGGCTAGGGGCTCGAGGTGGAACATGAAGTGCACCGAGGAGGTTTGGACGTCGTCTTCCTGTTTGTCAACGAGGCTGGCATCTCGAGCGACTTGTGCAATCCGGGAAAAGATGCTACAGTTCATGCTTGTCGCCGTACTCAGCTTCTGCACGTGGTCCGCGGTCGGTTAGGCCATTTGGGCCCCGGTGACCTGCATGTGGTCTTCTAGCTCCTTAACAAAGTTTGACTAGATTTATAGAAAATGTTAGCAACATTTGTATTTCTAAATAAGTTTATTATGAAAATAGATTCAATAATTTATCTAATGATACTACTTATGTACTATAAATATTACTATTTTCTTATATATATTTGATCAAAGTTTATTAAGTTTGACTTCTTGAGAAGTCAACTCTTCAGCATATGCTTCCACTTCGAAGAACGAACGAGGGTCACCAACTCAAGGGAGTGTTTATCCACTGTTCTATCGGACTCTGGCTCCTTGAGCGTTGTCTCGTAGTCAACTTCGTGTGAGGCCAGGAAATCTTCCTTGGGCACTATACTCGTCACGGTCGGGCAGGGCGCTATGCCTCTCGTCCAATGCACGAGCCCTTGCCTCCGCCACAACCACCCATCGTCCTGCCTCGTCGTCGCACCGGGTCACCTGAGCTTCCCGCCCCGAAAGTCAGCGCTCGACCTCGACAAGGGTTGCTTCACAAGCCAGGACCAAGCTAGTCATTGTTCCCAGTTGTTGAGGGCCTCGGCCGACAGATTCTCCCGTGCCATCAGGTCCTGGTGCCGCGGCTCCATTTTTGTGACTCTTCTCCATGCATGGCCCCGTGCATCTTGTCACACTCGACTATTCGCTCTGCCACGACTTATTTGGCCATCCCGTCGACCTCCGACATTCAGTGCTCTGCCACCTTCATGGTTTCCTGGTGTTGGTATTGTGTCAGCATGATTGTCGTTTGGAGCTAGTGCTCATATGCAGTGACAGCTGTCTCCCGTTAGGCCAGAGCGACCTCACGGGTGGTGGAAATGCTTCGTAACCTAACGAACAGATTGTCAGTGCGCGCCATCGGGTCATGGAATGAGGGTGCCACGGTATCCCCTGCGAGAACAGAGGGACATGCCTCTGACACCGATGCATTCCTCGAGGTCATCACTTGGAATGACGATGATGGTGAGGTGGCCACTTCTGGCCATATCAGCATCATGTCCGCCTCCGCCCGCTCGGGTCCACTGTCACGTGCTAGGGTCGGGCCTCTAGGGCTGCCCGCTTGGACTACGTCTATGTGGTTGATCTGCACAAATAAAATCATCCAAACTATTAAATATCTGAAAACGAGACCTCACCAGCAAAAAACAACAGCAAAATTCACCATACAGTGCTACCTCAATGACCTCATTCAGCTTGCTTGACGCCTAGACCGCTAGTCCTCTTGGAGTCGGCTATGGCAAAGTTCAGGTTGGACGCAGCAGGGGGGGGCGATCGTTTGGGTTGATCCATCCATCGACGTGGCTGAACTCAGATGACTTCTCCCAGATGTCACGATCTGTTCCAGCACTGGGTCCGCCGCGCCGATCTCAGATGACTTCTCCCAGATGTCGCTCAGGAGCTGGGGGCCCTCGCGCGGCATCCGGGCGCGATACGGGATGGACGCAAATCTGTCCCTCCTGCCATCCCACATCTGCCTTAGGTCCTGGGTGTTGTACCTCACCGTACAGGATGCCTGCCGCCCCTGGTGGAGAGACGGGTGAAGTGCCTAAAGACGAGCAGAAGCATGGCTCCACTCTACGAACATCTCGTGGAGGTGGAAGCAGGCCGCCAGGATCACCATGGATTTGGGCGTCAAGTGCTCCATATGCGCTCTGTATTCCTCCAACGCCATCAGAAGATAGAAAATGGCGTCACCAGCCCGGCTGTGATGAAGGTGAAGAACATCATTGGCTCCCCGGCCTCTTCGCCTAGCCGAGGGCTCCTCCTCACCGGACGCAGCGTGCCAGACTCTAGCGCATCCATCGTGGTGACAACTTCCTGTAGCATTCATGTGTGAAAGTATTGCTTTTGCTCATAGATTCAGACCCCCAAAATTGTGTCTTGTGTCCTAGATTCTTGCTATTTCCCTGTAAATGGGCATGATTGGATTTTTCATGCGGATGGAGTAGCAAAGGTAGCGCCTTTCCGTGTTCCAAGAATCCACGAGGCGGACAAGATAGTTCTATGTCGGTCTGGTTTTACTTGTAATTTGGTGGGGTTTTCCCTTGCGCTGAATAATCTAATGGATTGGAGTTCATCGCAAATGCATTTGAATTTTATACATGAATTTTACATAATGCTCCTACAATTCAAGCATCTGGATATTTTAATTGCCTTGAAAATACACTTGACAAACCATTTCTGTTGGAAAAATGTTTTAAATTCAGTTGTACGGGAGAGAAGGATGGTGGTGTTCCTGGAGGAGGGACAGTACCGTATTGTGCTTGAGAAGCTACTGGAAGAACAGGCACAGCCATAGCAGGATCAAGTGATCGAAAACTCCATTCCTTAACAATATTCATATATGATGTTGTATGTAGTCCGTACCGTTGTTGCCCGTTCTTAACTTTTATGCCTCACCTATCTCGCATTACCATTATGGACATACATACAATTTCATGTTGGAATAATTTTTTAGGTGTCCTCAAGTTGGCACGAATTCTCAATGTGTCATCCACACAAGTGGGTCTTATGTCTCATCCACACATGTGGGTCCGTTGTGTCATTGACATAAGTTCTCCACAATTACTTGTACAGAAACAAGGCTAATGCTAAAGTTATTCTGACTAATTTGTTCCTAAAGATTTGTGTTGCCATCCAGTCTATTTTTTTAGTGATCTCTCGTTCATTATGCAGAAACAAGAAGCAGCAGCTGCTGACAAGGCATCACCGGAAAGTAATATGCAAGTCTCCCGGGAAATCACATGCAATTTCTCAGGAGTGCAGAATGTGGCACCTTTAAAAAAATCTCAGCCATCCCTTGAGCGGCAACCTTCTCACAACAGTTCACCTTCCTTTGAACCTGTACTGCCAATGCCTCTAGCTGGACAAGTGCTCCTGAAAGGCCACCGAGAGTGAACCGGGAGATGGAGAAGTAGCACCAATCCCCAGGGGAAGCTTACCTTTTAAGAGAAGGCGACAAAGTAGATGGGATGTGGGCCCTAGGGGGTGAGCATCCTAATCTATTGATTTTTAGATTTGGTATATTTATTGATGGCATAACTACCTTTACAGTTAGTTTATAAACCCGTGCGATATTATATGATTTTAAAAAAAAATTACGTAAATTTACATACCGATAAACTATTCGAAAAGCAAAAGAGGGTCGGCTAGTTCGTAATTGTGAATATCGTTGTGCGGAGAGACGATGGACATGGGACGGCGGTGAAAAGGAACAACGGCGGTAGGTGGAGCTCCGATAACATAGTGCTCTGGCTAGGAAGGAGATAAAATAGAGACGCGATTGAGTGATGGGGAGAGTGACCAAGGTTAAGATAATCTTTTTATAGCAGTGGAGCATGGAAGTCGAGAAGAGAGTGGCCAACGGCGGTGATACGGATTCAATGTTTTGATTTCGGCTCGAGAGGGGAGGCGATGGGATGAAGCGTTGCCGAAAGATGAAGCGGAGGCAACGAGCTCATCTTGGCTCAATGAGAAAGAAACGTGACACGGTGCGGTGATGTGGCGACATCGGTCGGAGGAAAGGTGGCACTGAGGAGGGTAAAGAAAAGAGACAACGCCCAGTTGGACTGATGCGAATCTTATTGGGCTGAAAAATAAAGAAAATCCACGTGGTCGATTCAGCTGCTAAAAATGAATGGTGAAGATTTAACGCAATGATAAGTTAATTTAATTTTTTGAAAACATATATAAGTGAGATATAGTTTTGTTCATCTCATCGTGTAGAACAGAACTATGAAAATAAAATTTTAAATAGATATCATATAAGTGAGATAAATCATTTTAAAATTTAGTTATTATGTGAAATGATGTGATAGATGATATAAGATGGAGGTTGATGTGGTATTACCTGATTGGATGCTGATGTTGATACCTTGTATGCTAACAGAATTTATGTAAATAATCTTTAGTAGGTCTTGTCTATAT
>VSTD030003800.1:0-10662 GCA_008808055.3 Sporobolus alterniflorus | reverse complement strand
TGGGGGGGGGGGGGGGATGACAAACAAGTTCAGGATTGGTAAAGGTATGCAGGACTTACATGTGTGTTTGCTTCCATGTGTTCACCCATAATCATGGAGGAAGGCAGGGTTCAAAAAATCGGTGCCATACAAAATTCGGAGGTTGCTGAATCTGCCAATTTTCCTGAATTTTGGTGACTTTGACCAAACTTTGACCAAATTGGGACCAACATTTACCTGAATTTGAAAATTCAGACCGGGCTGAACCTGCCAGTTTTCGCCGAATTTTGGCAAAATCCGGTGAATTTTGTAACCTTCTTGGAAGCTGGCATTTCTTGTAGCTGCACCTTTTTACTTCATAGGATGATATCAGGGACTCAGCATGATCTAGTTTGTTGCTTCGGTGATACAGGCAAGGAAGGGTTGCTGTTCTATTTGTGGTTTATTGGCTTTCATGGTGTCGATATGTTTTTATTGATAAATTTACCATGTACTCCTGGAGAATTGAAGTACAGGTTAATGAAAATGTCACCTACAGTGTTATGCAGTGTTATATTACTGAATCCTTTTGGTGGTGATGGGTTTCCAATTCCAACTAGGGAGTAGAGTTAGCCCCGATTTAAGCAGAGTGGAGTTCTTATTTGTTCACCTTTCTCGATGCTATGAAATTATTGCAAAGACGCAATGTGGCTGGTCTTTCTAATCAAAATTGTGGGGTTCTTGATGAAAATTTTATCATACAATTGGACCGTAGGAGCGCTAACACTAATCCGCCGTTGACGCGGCGGCGACGTCCACCGTGACTCCACCACTGATCAAGCACGCTGCCGCCTCAGACTTGGACTCCGGTCCCCGGTCAGACCGCAAGTAGAAGTTGCTTAATGGGCCGGGCCGGTGTGCCAGGATCACAGACCGGTCTGCACGTAGAGTCTCCGCGTACAATTCATACCACCTGCTGGATGTCTGGCGCGCACTGTTTCATGTTCGAAACATCTAATGCCCGGCCCGATAGCCCCAGGACTACCCGCACTTTCTGCTTAGCAAGTAAAATGGACCACTGTGGCGTGTACTATTTGATACAGTGCTATTTTTACTGTTCCTATACTGTATGCCTATCCTACCCAGAGAAACTATCCTAACTCCGCTACTACTGACGCCTCATAATCCATGGATGCTGAATGTTTATGATTCTGCTGAACGTTCCCTGCAAGGTCAGCAGGTGCTGAACAGAGTGCCCTCGACGGTCCTCCAATGTTGTGCCATGTTGCAGCAGGAGCTGTTGGATGTATTGGTCATGAAGCCGTGGCCGAAATGGCCCCTAGCACCAAGAACCTGAGTGCTATGGTGATTCGGGCATGGGTTAGTTGGCACCTGGCCTTATGGCACTGATGCAGATGCTTCCGGAGTGCCGGGCGCCGCTGGAGTATGCAAGCAGCAGCAGTATGGGGGATGGGGACGAAGTTTGACGGTGGCTTACGAGCTGTATGCGGAGTAGTGTATGCGGAGTAGTCGATAGGGACAATATCTGTGGTCTGGCGGCTGGGCGGTGGAGAAGAAGGATGGCGGGGCTTCAATGGCTGATGAAAGCGGCCACGCCGGCAGCGAGATGAGGGTCCTGGTCGTGTCCGAGGTGCGGAGTGACTGATTCCTGAAACCATGTCCAGTTTGCCGCTGCACCTCCGAGCACATCCCATATGATGGATTCGCCTTGATGCGTCCTGAATTGCAGACCAAGAGAGCCCAGGCTGGACTGGGGAGTGGGCACGGAATGTCAGCTGCCAATTGTGCGTGGTTTTGTCTTTTATGATGTGTCTGTCAATGGTCCGTCAGTTCCTGTTACTCGTCGATCTCTTGCTCTGATCTGCCAGCAATCGAAGAGATCGTAGTCAATTTCGCGATCTTCAGACCACTTAACATGTTGAGTGCTTCAGCTGCTAACCATGTATTTTGGATATATAAAATTTTGCAGCTAAACACCTAACCATCCTTTTGAAATTTCGTCTCGCTGGTGATTTGCTTTCCCTTCGCTGTGGAGATTTCACTCTCCAGCCTATAATCTCGCTTGAGAGATCCCCTCTCCCCAGCACTTTATCTGGATGCAGAAGTCCATTCACATGCCCTGGATCCTGCTTACTTTAACGATATCCGAAACGTATCATCCAGGTCGCTGTAAGTCGATACAGCACATAACTCTCTGCCGGACTAGATGGGCAACATATGTCCGGCAGCTCCGGCTCTGTTTTCACGATTCAGACGAGCTGACTTTTCCAGCCAGTGTATGAAGTGTGCTGCCATTTCTACGTTGCTTTTTTTGAACTTGGAATTTTACTTCCATTAACCAGAGCTCAATGAGATGTCACTGGCTACCAAGTCAGTTACAAAGGCTGGGAAATACTCCAGCGAGAGCACACACGATTCAGCCTCCAACGCAACTCCGAAGTGAGCTAAGCCTATGAGCTACTGCATTACAAGAGGTGCGAACATCGGAATTACAACATTAAGCGATGTGCGTAAGAAGATATCTCGAATAAGCATTCCTTCAGGTGTTGCATCCCAATCATCCGAGCAAAGGGCATTCTTTGGTTTAGGCAATCTGTTTCATTTTTTTTGATGAAACGGGAGGGGAGGGGGCTACTGATATTTTTGTTAGAAATAAAGGTAACAAAATAACTGTACAAAGGGACAAAATAAAAAGGGAAAGCAGAAAGACTATGCTAAAGCTGATATCCATGATTGAAGGTCAGGGCCCAGCTCTTTTTAGTCCTATGGATAGCCATGACTAATTCGCTTTTGAGAGATGAAATACATCTCTGAATACTAGGATCATTGTTTTGAAAGAGCCATCCATTTCTTTGAGTCCATATGCTCCAACACATCAAAATGATCACTTCCATTGCAAAGGATTTGTTTAAAGCTCTTTTGATTCTTCTTGTAGCTCTATCTGCTTTTAACCATGTGGGCACAGTAATTCCAATTGCTTACCAACAGTTTCTGGCGAATGGACATTTGAAGAATACATGTCTGAGCTTCTCTTCACTTTGATGAATGCATAACTCACAAACATAAGATTCCAAGTACATATTCTTCTTCCTAAGTAAGCTCCTTGTGTTCAGCCTATTCTTGACCAATAACCAAAAGAACATCTTATGCTTCATCTGACATGAAGGCATCCAAATCCAATTGAACACTGGATGTACTGCAGCTGACCCAGTCAGGTGCTTATATGCTTTTTGGCTTGAATAATTCTTAGATCCCCAAATATAACTCCAACTGTTAGTATCAAGTCCGGCCTTGTTACCATCTTCCAAGCTGCCAAAGGGGGCTTTCTAGCATTAATATCTCCTCCTCTCCAGAGAAAATATCATCTGTATTTGTCAATTTGATTCAGAATGGTTATAGGTACTTTGATGGAACAAAGATAGAAGGTGGTCAGGGAGGACAGGACTGAATTCACCATCTGCAATTTACCCCTTGGGTTAGCCATAAAGAATTGTTGAACACCCTTCTTTCAACTCTGTTAACCAGAGGGAGACAGTCCTGAACTGTGGGCTTATTCATGCATAGAGGCAGTCCTAGGTATGTGAAAGGTAAAGACACAGCCTTACAATGAAAAGTTGCAGCAAGGTGATATAATCTTTCCTTTGAGATGTTGATTGGGTATAGACTTGACTTAGAATAATTCACCTTCAGGTCAGTTGAATCATCAAAGGTATTTAAGATAGCCTTGAGAGTGAATAATTGCAGTGTTTCAATTTCAATAGTGTGAATAATTGCAGTGTTTCAATTTCAATAGCCATCATACCTTGCTCAGCAATACATCTCAGAGCTTGTAAACATGCTATGGCTTCTACTTGTAAGGGGCTTGAGACTGCATTAATCTTTCCTACCCCTGCACATTCGATCTCCCCTGCTTCATTCTGAACAACAAAGTCCCAACCACCGGTCATAGCTCCCTCCGTGAAGGATGCATCAACATTGATTTTCATAAAATCCGGACGTGGTTCATGTCACTTCTCGTCGTGAAAAGTCTCTGAATTGCAGATAAAATCTCTGAGTCTGCATTGCTACTTGGATAGAACTTTTCATTCTTTCGCCAGCCTTGACTGCATTCCGTTCCAAAGATAGCACCCACATCAAGGTTACTATCTTAACTTGTAGCTCATTAGCACAACCCCAGATATAATGAAAAACCTCCTTTGGAGAGGGTAACACAGCCAAATGCATTCTTACTTGATCTAGTTGGAGTTCTCGCCACACCAATTTCGAGAATTTGCACTTGAATAAGAGATGGCAGGCATCTTCACCTACTCTCCAGCAAACTGGACATCTGGCGTCTAGTTCAATTCCCCTCGCTTCAATTTTCCTTTTCAAAGGGAGGCTGTTATGAATGAGTCTCCAAGCAAAAATACACTTTATTGGGGCACTCCATCTTCCAAATCTATGCCAAGGAAAAGAACCTCCTGCAGCCGACCGATGAGAGGACTTCCAGAACTAGTACCCTGCCCATTCAAGACGTCATCTATGTAAACTTTGTAGGCTGATTTCACACTGAATTGCCCTTTTGTGTCAAAATGCCACCCCACCATATCGTCCAAATCTTCATGCACTGGGATAGCTAAAATAGTTTGTACATCATCGAAAGGTTTGTCAAATCAACTCTCCATCCCAGGTACCAGTGATTGGATCAATTAGATCACTGACCCATTAAATAAGATTTTGACCACTGTCTGAACAAGGTAGTCTAGTTACACCCCTCGGTATCCAATGATCTTTCCATATACGCACCGATCTTCCATTGCCCACTCGCCACTACCCTTTAGTTTTGTTCTCATGCTGCCAATTTGATTCCTTATTTCACCGACATATCACTGAATCCCACCCAAAAGGAAAGTGTCATGATCTCGAAAGAAAAGGGAAGAAACAGAGAAACGAAGTGTCCTCTGAATACAGACTTGGTCTCTCGAGAGAAGCAGCGAGAGGGGTTATCCAAAGTAAATCCAGTTGCCAGTAGTTAAAGCTACAGCCTGCATTCAGAGAAGTTTCAAAATTCCACCTACCTACTTTTTGCTAGTAGTACAGGTTTATCGTGGATGCCTGGATGGTAGAGCTGGTAATCATGCGAAGCAGGTGCACACTATCCAACTTTGTCGGTAATCTATCGATGAACGGAGCTAGAATCTATTCCTGTTAATCCAAACCGCTTAGTTTTTGTTTCTGTTGACAAGATGAAGTTGGATAAAGTTTCTGTTTACATGTTGCAGCAAGGTGATGTAATCTTTCCTTTGAGATGTTAATTCATCCTGGATGGTAGAGCTGGTAATCATGCGAAGCAGGTGCACACTATCCAACTTTATCGGTTATCTATCGATGAACGGAGCTACGTTGAAGGCTGTTGGTGCACCCACGAGAATTCTGGAATTTAGTGTTAATTGTCAATTTTTTACCTCTAATGCACCCCCTTGGGCCAAATTATCCGCACCCCCTCCCAACCCAACTCTAGCTGCACCCCCTCCATTTTGCTCTAGCTTCACCACTGCTGGTCCAGATTGCAGCATCAGTACTTCTGCTGCGAGCATAAACACCTTTGGCAAATTAAAGGTTCCTTGCTACCCTGATGCCCAAACCTTGTTTGTGCATCCCTGATGCCTAGATCTTGTTTACATCCCACTACCCGGAATCACCGGTCATTAAAAAATCACGGAGCGAAGTCGGCATGTTTATCTCACACGCAAGGACATGCCTCATTTCTGTGTAGATCAACGGATCATATTCAAATCAAATCCATGTGTTGAGACCAGCCGTATCAGCTCCATATGGAACTCGAGCCGAATCGCCTCTTCGTCCTCTCGCTGTCTCGGGGACGAATCATGGGTGCTCGGCTCCATCCAACAACCACTAGGAGAGTTGGCTGGAATTCCTTCGCCTTTCCCGGCGACCCAACCCAATTTTTTTTGCTCGGTACGGCGACGTAGGCGTCAGCTTTCCAAGTCGCCGCCCGCAACTTTCGAGTTGGAGAACAAAGCTTTTGCGTCGGACGGCACTCTGCCCTGCCTGCTTTCCTCCAGCAGATGCCTAGACTTGACTAGTGCGGATGAGAAACAACGAACGGCCAGAGGACTGAAACTGACCCCAAATCCGTCAAAAAGCAGCTTCTGCTGAAGGCGTATGAGGGGCCATAGGAGGAACTAGCCGAGGACGCGATCCGCGACCTCCTCGGCATGCAGCCGCAGGCAGCCTAGAAGGCCGTCTACAGGCTGCGTTGTATCTGTATCCAATATGAGTAGTGTAAGGAATAAGGTCATGTGGCAAGAAGGGTGGTTCCCCGGTAGGAGGATTGTTGGTGGTGTATCGTGTCTGTTTAATGGAATTTGGTTTTGTTGCTATACCAGTGCACATGGCCAATAACCATAATCAAGTGCTTATAAGCTGGAATGTACGAGGCCTCAATAACCCGGCCAGGCGACAAGTTGTGCGAGAGATCATCAACGAGCATAGATGCCGCATTGTATGCTTACAGGAGTCCAAGCTGCAATCAGTTGACGACGCTGTCATTGGCACTACATTGGGTCAGTCTTTTACCAGCGCCTACGCAGTGCTCCCTGCTCAAGGCACTTGTGGCGGGATCATCTGGGATGCTCCGGTGACCACTACAATCTGCTGAACCCACAAGTCCGACGCTTCTCCGTTACAGCCACCATTCAGAACCGGGCAGATAATGATACTTGGTCCTTGACATTAGTGTACGGACCTCAGGGGGGCGCGGACAAACTCCTGTTCCTAGAGGAGATACGCCAGATCAAGCAGACAGCGAATGATAAAAACAATGGCAGAGTCAACCGGAGATTGATGAACAGCTTCCGCACCATCCTGGATGATCTTGAGGTGAAAGAGATGCATTTGCATGGCAGGCGGTATACTTGACTAGTGGAACGGTAAACCCGACCATGACAAAAATTGACCACGTCTTCATGACAAGAGAATGAGAATTGATGTACTTAGAGTACTTTATTAGTCAGTCCGATCATAAAACTCAAGTGATATGACTTCATGACAAGAGAATGAGAATTGATGTATTTGAAGGGACTTCACTAGCCAGTCTGACTATAAAATCCAAGTGATATGGAAGGAGGTGGAGCCATATAAGCCGTTCCAACATTCCTCCTCCTGTCTGCCAGTCAGGGTCCGTCCTTCATGACAAGAGAATGAGAATTGATGTATTTGAAGGGACTTCACTAGCCAGTCTGACCATAAAATCCAAGTGATATGGAAGGGGTGGAGCCATCTAAGCCGTTCCAACATTCCTCCTCCTGTCTGCCAGTCAGGGTCCGTCCACACACGGGGCTTCTGGGTCTACCGGTCTGTGCTAGAATAGTGAGGTGGGAAATACACGTAGCAGAATAAGAATGTGTGCCCGAGGCTCAAACTCGAGACCTCCTGACTCTGATACCAATTTGGAGGGACACCACTAGCCAGTCCGACCATAAAACTCAAGTGATATGAAAGGGGGTGAAGCCCTCTTAAGCCATTCCAACAGATGAATCCCAACTGCCATCTGCAAGCTCTGGGGACGGCCATCTCCGACCACTGCCCGATGGTCCTGAATTGTGACCCCTTTCACAGGTTATATAAAAGGTTCATGTTCGAGGCTTGGTGGCTGCAGCAACCAGACTTTGGCGACATTGTTCAACAATCTTGGAGCCAATCGGTGCAATCACAGAACAAGGCAAGGATATTACACATCAAGCTGGTGAGGCTAGCTAAGCGATTGAAACATTGGAACAAATGGCGCATGGAGGACTTGAAAAAGGAGTCCATGGAAGCGCATCGGAACCTCCTACAACTTGAGCAGACCTAAGATACACGACCTCTATCCACTGACGAAACCCAGCAGTGCATCACGGCAAAGGCAAATATTCTGGGATTGGCCTCAGTGCGGCGAACCCAGTTGCGCCAAAGATCCCGGCTTACATGGATTGAGGCAGGCGATGCAAACACCAAGCTCTTCCATCTGAGAGCCAATGACCGTCGCAGGAAGAATTTTATTCCAGCTCTAACCCACAAGGGTAGGATCTACATGGCACAAGATGACAAGGATAGGGTTCTCAAAGACCACTATCAAACTCAACTAGGGCACCCACCACCGATGACCTATACACTGAATTGGAACGAGCTATCCGTACGTAGAGTTGAGCTCAATGCACTAGATGACGACCTCACGAAGGAAGAAATTAAAGCAGCAGTCATGCAAACACCCTTGGAAAAGCCCCCGGACCGGACGACTTCATTGGAGCCTTTTATAGATGTTGTTGGGACATCATCAAGCTGGACGTGATCGTGGCGCTCCAGGAGCTATTCGCGTTGAGTGGGGGCTGCTGGAACCTTCTTAATTCAGCAAACATCACGCTCATCCAGAAAAAGGAGAAACCCAAACAATTGCAAATTATCTCCCCATAAGCGTTATGCATAGCATCGCCAAGATGATGGGGACAATTCTTGCACACTGGCTAGCCCCATGCCTCGACAGGATTATCTCCAAAAGCCAAAGTGCTTTCATCAGAGGCAGAAGCATCCACGATGTGCAAGGAGCAGTCAAGCACTTTCATCGCTCCAAAATCCCTATGCTATTCATAAAACTGGACATTGCTAAGGCTTTCGACTCAGTACGTTGGGAGTACTTGCTAGAGCTCTTGAAGCAAGTGGGATTTGGATAGAGATGGCGGGACATCTTGGCTCTGCTCTGGAGTACCACATCTTCTCGTATCCTCCTGAATGGCGAGGCAGGATCACCAATCAAGCATGGATGAGGATTGCGCCAGGGAGACCCGCTCTCTCCCATGCTGTTTATCCTCACCATAGACCCCCTTCAGTCGCTTCTAATAAGGCAACATAGCAAGGGCTTCTCCACCCAATTGGAGCTGAGCCAATAAAACTTCGGACAAGCCTCTACGTGGATGACATAGCATTATTCCTGCGCCCTATTGCTACGGATGTTCAACACTTGCACCAGCTGCTAAACTCCTTCGGTAGTGCCACGGGACTCTACACCAACATCCAGAAATCACACATTCCTGATAAATTGTGAGGGCACGAACATCTCAAGCATCCTCGACCAATTCCATGGCACTATAGAAGAATTTCCATGTCGATACCTTGGTCTGCCTCTACACACAGGAAAAACTAGAAGGGCTGATGAACAAATACTCATCGACAAGGTGGCGGCCAAGCTACCGTGTTGGAAGGGCTGCCTCCTCAACAAGGCTGGAAGACTAACTCTGATTAACTCGATACTTTCTTCCATTGTGATCCATCAAATGACTATTTTTCAGCTTAGCAAATGGGCCATAAAGAAAATTGACAAAATTCATCGTGCCTTGATGTGGCGGGGCAATGAGACCGCCACCGGCGGGCATTGCATGGTCAACTGGAGAAGAATTCTAAGGCATAAGAGATTGGGGGGCTTAGGCATCCTCGACCTTGCTCGCTTTAACAGAGCCTTGAGACTTTGATGGCAGTGGTCAGTGTGGAAAACAGAAGGGAAACCATGGTCAACCATGACAATCCCAGTTTCTGAAACTGAGGCCCAGTTGTTTTGCACTAGCACATCCATCGTAGTAGGAAATGGCTAAAGAATGAAGTTCTGGACAAACAGGTGGCTTCAGGGTCAAGCGCCCAAGGACCTGGCACTGGACCTATACAGGCTTGCATGGCGGAAGAATTCGACCGTCCAACAAGCAATCAGGGACAAAAGGTGGATGAGAGGCCTACAACGGATTCAAACGACGCAAGAAATTCAGCAATTTGTGAAAGTTTGGCAATTGGTGCGGGAAGTGCAATTCTCGGGCGCACAGGATGAAATCACCTGGAGCCTCACTCAGGACGGCAAGTACTCCACAAGATCAGCTTATATAGCTCAATTCTTGGGTTTCTTTGCGGGCAACAACTAAGGCAGATTGTGGACGATCAAGGCGGAGAACAAATGCAAGGTGTGGGCTTGGCTGATACTACAAAACAAACTGAAGACAGTGGATAGGATAATCAAGAATGGTGGGTCTGCAAACCCGGTATGCCAGCTCTGCTACACACATAATGAATCAGCTGCCCATATGCTCCTATCCTACGCTTACTCCCGGGCCGCGTGGCAAGAGCTCAAAGAATGGTCTGGCCTGGAGCCACTGCAACCCCCAACGCAACCCTATGATAGACTAGAAACATGGTGGAACCAAATGCTCTCTACTGGAATGACAGACAGGACTGTAGCCAAGAATAGAGCAACCAAATTCATCTATACAACATGGAACATATGGAAGGAAAGGTGTCGCTGCATATTTGAAAACAAAGCATGCATGACCAGGGACAGAGCCAGGAATCAACTTTAGGAGGGGTCAAACAAGTTTTAGGACACTATTTCTTTATAGGGGGAGGGGGCAAGCAGTGCAAAACAATGTAAAAACAATTCAAAACAGTGCAAATTTAAAAAAAATCAAAAGTATAGGGGGGTTGTGGCCCCTACCAGCCCCTAGCTGGCTCCATCCCTGTGCATGACTCACTAGCTCACACAGATCATCAAGGACGACGTAGCCCAATGGCATTGGGCACATGGGGACGCACCTTGGGTTAACCTAATCTGAACCAAATATTACCCGAATGGCAAAGTTCTTGGGCACCCAATGATTTACTGAATGT
>VSTD030003799.1:0-10663 GCA_008808055.3 Sporobolus alterniflorus | reverse complement strand
ACTTTGAGTCCTAGTTCTTATATGTTCTGTTCTTGTTTTGTCTTGAGATTTGATGCATGCATAGTTACTATCACTTGATCCCTCTTGTTTGTTGTTATTGCTCTGTGCGTTATCTATCTAACTCAGTAGATTACTCTCGCTCCTCGTAGCTCAAGTGGTTTACCGATGCTGGTGTGTTTCCTCGTATTCCATCGGCTGACGAGGAAACATTTGGCTTTACTCGCGGACATGATGTCCGGGTTTAAATCCTTCCGTGAAGCTCCACACCTTGCACAGAAGTGCGGTACCCATAGGAGTGATAGACCTATTAGGGCTTTGTAATCCACCACGCCAGGTTGTGGCCAGCTGGCCAAACCTAGGTTGTTGTATCCCCTTGTGTGGATTTCTTGTTGTGATAAAGTTAATTAGTCACTAGGGTCATGAATTAGAGTAGGCAGCACAACAGGTGATTTAGAATCCTGGGTAACGTGTCGTGATAGATAGGACTAGAATAGATCCTTAGGAATTGATCCTCTTCTCAAGTCTCCCAACTAGGTTTTAGCTTACCTGTCGAACCTAGAGTACTAGTGTGTGTGTCAGTTAACCCCAGTTAACGTGACCTCTGTATAGCCTAGTAGTACTCATTGGAGTTTCTCCCTGTGTTAGTCTTAGACATGATAGAGATCCTTCCTCCCTCAGGAAAATATAAATATGATAACTGGAGAATACTCTCGGTGAAGTACAACATTGACAACTCTATGAGCTTGCGGACTTGCATATGAGACAACAACAAGCATTTCTGGCGCCATTGCCGGGGAGGAAGCTAGTATCTTCTATCCGTCTATAGATTACATAGGATAATTCTAACTAGTATTATTAGTCTTACACACTTATCTGCTGCCCTGTGGTTGTTTGTGGTGGTCACAGGGAAGTGTTTTGTCGGACCTGAGTCACCGACAGTTCACCACTCATTCCTGACGTTTACGTTGAGATTTATCTTGACAGGACTTCTGGGATTTCTCATCTGACAAGTCAGCAAGAAGAGTAACCGAGGAGACCCAAGGATGAGCTTCATGCAGCTTGCGGATGAGACTTTCGCCGAGGCATGGGAGTGCTATCATAATTCCATGACAGATCTCCAAACTACTGGCATGGAAGATTGAGAATTCACCCAGGGATTTTACTATGGGTTGTCACAAGAAGCTAAGGAGCACATAGATGCCCTTGCTAGAGGAACCTTCTTCATGCTCAACGCCGAAGAAGCGCGAGCTCTTTTTGAGAAGCTTTCTGCTAGCAAAAGGGAGAGTGAGGAGCATGGTTTAAAAGAAAATTCCTGCACCGTCGAAATTGATCCCCTCACAAGAAAGTTTCAGGGTATGGCTCTCACCCAACCCACAGCAAGTGAGATGCATCAAGCGGAGCAGGAAATCCTAGCACAGCCCTCTGATAGGAAGAAAATGTCCGTGTTTAGGATCACCAGCGATGCTATCCTGGAGAAGCTTTGGAATAGGCTAAGCGGACTAGCACTCCCCATAGTTCCTTGCATCTTGGGGCCATTCAAGGTCCATCATGCACTCTGTGATTAGGGAGCTAGCATGAACATCTTGCCCAAGATAGTCTATGACTGCTTGGACGAGGACCCATTGGTCCCTACCCCTCATCAGCTGTGACTGGCACACTTCGTTATGATGCAGCCCTACGGGATAGCAAAGGATGTGTTGATTGAGTTCCAAGATTCTTCGACCTTGGTTGATTTCATGGTGGTGGATATGGATCCTCATCAGCAGACCGCCATCATCCTAGGGAAGCCATTCCTAAAGTCATTCAGAGCGACCATTGATAACACGAGAGGAATGATCAACATGAAAGTTGACAGGGTTCATGAGAAGTTCATCTACCACCCCAAGAACCTCATGTGCTGCTACTAGATTCGAGTCCATTGATTCACGGGCTTGAGAAGGGTAAGATGCATGGAGGTGCTGCCAGAGCACATGAAAAGTCACAGTAAGTCATGAAACAGAAGGCCACAGAATGCTATGACACCCGATAAGAAGCCCAGCACAGCCGAGAATTTTTCTACAAAATTTTCTCGGCACGTCGAGAATGCCACGCCTGCTACGACAAGTTCTCCAGTCGCATTGGCAATCTAAATCTTCAGGTATGGAGATGGTCTTGCTCACAGACCTAAAATATGATGCTCTCACCAGGAGAATAAACCGGTAGTTATCTCACATTTCATTTTCCGCCCTTCTTCCACCATTTGCATATTTGATTTTTATCTCTCCCCCTTTCATCCACCATTTTTTATTTTTTTCCTTTTCCACAGCATGTTTATTTCATCATTGCATAATATAAAATCTGAAAAAAAAGAACTTTGGAAAGGGATGAAAGAAATTGGCTCTGCTTTTGATGCTTTTGGTTAGTGGAGTGAGCATGATAGCAGCAAGATGAAGTGGAGGATGAAAGTAAGGATTGAGTGGAAGCCAAGCATGACTGGTCGGCCAAAGATTGGTGGATGGCCGGCCACCTTCTCCCTCCTTTCCTCCTTTCCCCTCCACTATCTCCCTCTTTAGCTCGACCACCACACCTTTGGGACAAATTGGATGGGCTTTGGCCATATGTGCTGGCTGCCAGGCCACCATCCTTGGCCGGTTGGCCGCCCCTTGGCTCCCCTATAAAAGGGGAGCCTCCCCCTTCATCCCACAAGCTCACAAGCAACCTCAAATTTCTTAAATCCTTCTCCAAGTTCTTAGCTTGCTTAAGTTAGTGTGAGAGCCTTAGTGTTAAAGTTGAGTCAAAGAGGTGTTCTTGCTAGCTTCATTGCTTGCAATCTCTCTGCACAACCTTTTGTATCCTTCCACCCATTCGGCTAATGCTAACACTAACACCTACGGTGCTAGGTACTTCTTGTTATGTGTTGTTGTTACAAGTGTTGTGCATGATGATAAAGTTGTTAAGTGGAGTGAAGTGAGCGCTCTCATCTGGCCCATCTAGCCGAGCCTCTAGTTCACGCTCTGGTGACAATGGATCACAAGACTCACCGCAGTCTTCATCCTTCACACCATTGCCACATGGGACCGTAGGGTCGAGTCATTATCTTGCACACGATGACATTCCTGAGTCTACGGACGGCGATGACATCTCCATCCGCACCACTGAGGAGAGGGAGAAGTATGAGTCCCTCTGCCATCGAGAGTTTGGTCACACTCATGTCTATGATGTGAACTTACATGAAAGGGTTGGTTTGGACGAAGAGCTTCCCACCATCCATCGGATAATCGGTTTGGGAAAACTCTATGACGAGCCTCGTCTAGGTTCACGTCTCATAACCCTTGAATTTCTTATGACCATTGAAATAGTTGAGAAAAATAGGAAGTCATTCATGAAGTTTCATCTGTTCTGGGAGTCATTTGGTTGTGATTTCTCCCACTTCAGCAAGTTCTAGACTTCTCTAAATCTTGCTTGCCTAAATCAAGTGCTATGAGAAATTTAATAAGGTTGAGTTTAGTGATGCTATTTCTCAAAAAACTGCTAGGCTTAGGTTGAGTGATATTCACAACCCTAGTCAAAGGTTCTTCCATAGGTGGATGTCGTTCTCAATCTTTCCCATGATGGATTGCGTTCTATTACTACTCCTGAGCTTAAATGTCTGTTTGCTATGGTAAAAAAGATCGAGTATACCCCTATAGCCGACATTGTCGACTACTTTGAAAATGAGCACAAAATGTCGGGACCCATGAGTGTACCTCCATTGCCACTTGCATTGCCAAGAATCTTGGGTTTCTGGAAATGGCGAACTTGGCCTACATTGCTGGGGATGCACCTCTTCTTTGTCTTAACCATTTTGTTCATGTGCACATCTTGCGCGAGGAACCCGATCATTTTTTATCTATGCTATATGGTCACAAGGCGATCCGGTTACCTAACCCAGGCCTTTGACTGTACTCTTGTGAAAGTCTTACACTATAGTTTGATTAGATGGGAGAGTCATGCCACAGCTTCACAGGACCACCTCGCACTCGTGGGTGAGCTCGCATGGAGGCAGCACAGCAGGCCACGACTGCACCGCAGGCTCACCCTCAGGAGCCACAGTGGGACACTAGGTACGGGGGTGGCTACTCGGGTTACCATGAGGGTGGTAGTTACTACCCCTCTCACAATTAAGCAGAGCCTAGCCAATGAGCCGGAACCTCCACCTCTGCCAGGTAGCCTGAGTGGTACGTTCCTTTGGAGCAGTACGTCAGTTATGGGGTTGACCAAGTTGAGCACACGTTAGAAGGTATCAGACGACACAAGCATCAGATGGATGACTTTGCACACATGCAAACGGAGATGCAAGCCTCCCCCTATAGGGGCTAGCCGCTTTGATCGCGCCTATAAGGGATTGCCGCTTTGCCTCCTCAATTGTAACAACATGTGGCTATAAAAGCTGGCGGCTACCCTTGCATGAATCTATGTCCTCTCGCATGAACTCCCATCGCCTCCTTCCTTGCGGCTGAAAAGAAAGAGAGGCAGAGAGATCGATCTAGAAATAGGGGGAGAAAGTTGAGCTTATAGGGCATTGCTTCCTCCCTTCGAAACTATGGTGGATCGGGGCTGGACTCCATCAAAGGTCACATAGGCGCACCTATAGGACCTCATGAGTCATGTGTTCATGATGGCAGTGGAGCTTGCAACCCATCCTGTGCCTGAGGACCCCGCATCTCCCGAGCCAGCGGGGGGAAATGTGGTGGCTTGCATGGCATTCTATGACTGAGGATTCGGCTTGCCTGGAACTGCACCACCTAACCCCCTCAGGGATCCTACATATCACGACCTTGGTGATTCTTTGCGAGGCCTACATGAGGATTGGGCCCCACTTTGATCTGTGGAACCACTTCTTTCACATTCTCCTCACACAGGGCTCAGATGCGGAAGTGGCGGTTTTGGGTGGCGTGGACATCTATGTCAAATTTGGGCATGGATTCGATCCCTACTTCCAGCTCTGCATGTCCGAATCAACGGACAGGTGGCAATAGTATGGTTCTTTCTGAGGAATGACACCGACGCACCGCTCCCCATGTTCACGGGTAGCCGTCCTATCCCTCAACCCAACTAGGGGTACGAAGTGGCCAGGTAGGACCTCCGCAGGCTGCAATCCTTGTGTGAGGTCATTCAATAGTTATGGTGGGAGGGGCCAATGGGTGTGAACCTCCTCTGGAGCTTTTTATGATGTCGGATTCAACCGCTCCATCAGTGGGCGATTACCATGTAGATGTATTCGGGGTCAAGTTGTCCCAATCGTCCCTTCTCCGAGGAGTTGGGTGATGCAAGGATCAGCACATGGATCCATAGGGTCCTTGCTCATTGGACCGATCTAAGTCCTGGGGCCAGCCCAGTCCCCTTGAGGAAAGGGGTTGACAACACTAGGGTAAGTCTGCTTGCATTCACTTTTGGCAGTTTGCACAATTTGATATGCTCATTGTGCTTATGTTTGCCCATAACTTCTCAAATATGCCTATAGCGTGCCAAAGGGGGGCACCTTACCTAAGGACGTGGTGAGGTGGGAAGTGAACCGTGCCTGCAACGAGCAGTTGTGAGTGCAGAGATAGATGAGGTGGGCCAGGAGTGCTGCTCGAACAATGGTGAGAGCACAGGTGGAGGACACCCCCCTCTGAGCGTAAATCCTCAGAGCAGAAGTAACTCCACCTCCCCTATTGCTGTCATGTGAGACTCTTTCTTTTCTTGGCGATATCTTCCCCAAGCTAGCGGCGGTCGCTGTCAACACACACCAGCCGAAACAGACACGAGCAGAGATCAGGCCATCGACCGGCTCACCACCATAGCCTTGCCTCACACTAGTATCTCCTGTTGCATGGTTGTTGAGCGTCGTGCAAGTGTTGATGGCACCTACTCACCTGTTCGTTGGCCGCTGGGGGTGCCATGGCTGTGACGGTGGGGTCATCCTCCTCGAGTCCCAGCGGAATGGAGCCCCCACACAAGAAGGCTCGCCTCAGAGCCTTCCTACGAGTGTCCTCCTGGGATGCATGTGGAGTCGTCTGTAGCTTAAGCAGCCCCTACTTCTCCCATTTACTTCCCTGAACTCAAAAGGTGATTTTTGCATGGCAGGAGTCATATATCGACAACTCTGATAGTTCGTCGGTCGGTTGTACACTCAGTGACACCCCCACATCTGTCCCTATCAGCGCCATTAGCTATGAGCGTGGGCGACCTCACCACGGTCCCCCCCCCCCCCGAGCTCTTCGCGACCGACGATAGTGCTCCAGAAACCATCGGTGCCGGGGGAGTCGGCACAAGAGGCAGTGGTGGTGCACATGTCATAGGTGCAGGAGGCGGCGATGCCACTGGCGTAGGAGACGCTGGTAGCACAGGTGCAAGATGGGAGTGACATGAACCTTTTATATGGTATGCCCGCTCAGGTGTTTGCACAAAAACTTGATAGCTTGCATGGAACTTGGTAGAACCTTGTCTCGTAGGGTTAACCTGGATGCTTTTCTCTTCAAAGCAACAAAGGGTAGCTAAAGCAACTATGAACTAAGAAAACTAAGAACAAGTAATGCAAAGAAGTAAGGTTGTATTGATTTATTGTCTGCCCCTTTAACGCATACACTTTGGCCCTATTTATGGAACCCGACTCTTATCTCTTTACAACTCATTAAACCGACTTCTAACTTGACTTCTTGATTACAAAGACTCTATCTTGCTAACTTTATCTACTTGAACTCTAGCTTGATCTCCACTTGGATTCTAACTTGACTCGGTCTTCAATCTTGGACTCTATCTTGGCTCAATTTCTTCCTCAACTCGATTTTTAAACTATACCAATTTCTTTGATCCTTTTCTTGGATTTGACTCCTTGATTTAAACCAACTCGAACTCTTGATCTTTATCCTACTCGGTCTTGATTGAAATTGAGTTGTTTGTCTTGGAATTTTCCTTGGCTAGGGCTCCTTTAGATTTCCTCCTTCAACTCAGATTGACCCTTCTTATTTGACTCGGATTCAACTTTATCTCCTTGCTGAACCAGTCTTGTACAAACTTGATGTCCCTGAGTACAAAAATGTCTCTTACCCAAAGCAAAGAGGCCTCCTTGTCTTGCACATTTTTGTCTTGCCCGGCCTCCTTATCCGAGTCCTTACCCGATTTCCTACCTGGACGCTTACCCGGATTCTTACCCGAGATTGTGCCCAAATCCTTAGCCGAGTTGCTACCCGGAACCTTACCCGAGTCGCTACCCGAGCTATACCCAGAGCTTTTCCCGAGACCTATCCGGACACATACCCTATCGGGTTAACCCGCCCTTACCCGTGCGCTTATCCGGCCGGGTAATATCTTACCTTATCGCGTACTCGGCCTTATCCAAGGCTTACCCGACCGAGTAACTTTTACCCGATTATGTACCTAGCTTTACCCGATTTTCTTACCTAGCCGGGTAACTTCTTGCTAGCTCTTCCCGAGGCTTTGCCAATGCCAACCTTGTAAACACGACTCCCTTATGTCAGTTAAAACCAAGTTTCAATCTTACCCAACTGACTTACACAGTTTTACCGACCTTTTACCGATTTGGTTTACCCAGCCAATAAAATAACCCGGAAAACCTGACTCGGGTTAGCCCTCATCACCACGTCACTTTTTGTGGTGAAACACATGCCCCCTGTTTCTTGCGTAACATGCACATAAAAAGCAAGAAACATGTGACAAAAACCAAAAAATGATTTATATTAAACCGTTCTTCCATCCTTAACCCAAACGATTACTTTAACCATTGGTACCTTTTGCACCACTAATCCTCCTTAACATGATAATCTTCTTATCGATCCTGACACATGCTAGGATAGTAGTGTTTTAGATACTTATTGTTTAAAGCTTTCAGCAATGAATGTCCTTCAAGGTCCTCCACGAATTAAGCATTACCCAGCACAACCCAGATAACTCTAAATGGTCATTCCCATCTAGGCGACCATTTACCAAACTAACCACTTCGAGTCCCCAACGGCAAAATCATTTTCCATACTAGATCTCCCACTTGAAACAATTTTTCCACAACACATTTGTTGCATGCCTTGGCTATCTTTACCTTCTTCTCTATTTCCTCCAATGCTTTGAGTCGGCTTTCAGGAGCTTCGTCTATTATGTCCATCATCAACTTGGTATATTCCTTAGCCGAAAAATAATATTGTCCGGTAATCCTCAAATTTTGCAAGATTACTTCTATGGGCAACACCGCTTCCTGTCCATATACAAGCTTAAAAGGGGTTACCTTCATAGCTCCGTGTCTTGATGTTCTATGCACCCACATTGCCTCCGATAATTTTTTGCGCCACCTCCTCGGGTTGTCCTTGATCGTCTTCTTTATAATCTTGATCAACACCTTATTGCTAGCCTCAGCTTGACCATTGACTTGTGCATAATATGGAGAAGAGTTTAACAACTTGATCCTCATAGATTCCACGAACTCCCTAAATTGGTGTGACATGAATGAAGGCCCTTGATCGGTTGTTAGAGTTTGACGGACCCCAAACCAATAGATAATGTGTTCCTGCACAAAACTTATTACCTCCTGATGTGTCATGTTCCTCAACGGTACTGCCTCAGTCCACTTGGTGAAACAATTAGTAGCAACCAAGATAAATCAATGCCCCTTAGATGATCCGGGATGTCTATCACCGATGAAATCAAGTCCCCACCCTCTCAATGGCCACGGCTTCACAATCAAATTCATAACACCAACAAGAGCTAATTGTATATTCCTGAACCTTTTACATGCCTCGCAACCCTTTTGATTCTTGATGCAATCATCCATCATAGTCAGCCAATAAAATCCCGATCTCCATAATAACCAATTCATCTTGTAGGCCGATTGGTGTGCTCCGCAAATTCCATCATGGACTTTCTAAACTGCCACCTTAGCTTGCTCCTCTAGCAAACACTTTAGCAACATGCAGTCAATAGTTCTCTGATAAAGATCATCATCTAATGACGTGTACTTCAACACTTGCTGCTTGATTTTTCTGTCCGTAATATTTTTGGGATCTCTAATGCACTCCAAAAGTAGCAACCTCCAATCTGTCTGGATCGTGCTACCATCCTTAACCGAATTATACCCCTTCATTGGCTCCATTTTTACTTCATCTACAGGTGACCCAACGTTCCCAGACTCACTCTTCTTAGTAACCGATTTTAATTGTTTTCTTTTCCCAAAATCGATTCCAACTCTTCCTGTAACCCACATCCGTAACTCAGTCCCGGTTCTGCTTTACCCGAGCCCGGTTCTGTTCCTGGATCTGCTTTTCCTGATAATCAGTCTTCGTTACCCGGTAACTGATTTGCATTACCCAGGACCGGATTCTCCTTACCTGAGCTCAGCTCTGTTTTCCCCGGCTCTGACTCTGTTCTCACCGACTCCGGTTTTGTTTTTCCCAGTAACCGATCCGTGTTACCCGGTAACCACTTTGCGTTATCCGAAATCACTTTCTCCTTATCCCATAGCCTATCTGAATCCTCTACTGTCGGCTTTCCTTTGCGCCTCGTTGCATACCTGTGCTCAACCAAACTAACCGATGCAACCCAAAAAAACTCCTTGGCTCACTACGTAAACTGAAGCTTGTTGAGCTAACCAATTTGCCCGACTATTCTCCTCCCGAGGAATATGCTTCATACTAAACATGTCAAACAACTTAATGATATCTAAACACTTATAACGGTAAGAATTGAGCACCCCATCCAAATATTGGCTACCCCCCTTAATTTGTTGCACGATCAAATTAGTATCTCCATACAGGTCTACGTCCCTTGCCCCCAAGTCTCTCATTTTGTGGTGGTGTGTGCTGCAGAGGCTTCTACTCAAGAGGCCGCTGTGGTGCAGGAAAGCGATGCGGCACTTGTCAAGGATATGGAGGACCGGACAACCCTAGCTGAGAGGGAGTCCAGGGGATGATGTCGAGAGTGGACGTGAAGAGTGCCACTGTGCTGGCCTTTGCTTGTGGGGAGGCAGAGGGCTTCGCTTGGAAGATTGCCCATCTTGAGGGCGCGCCAGGATTGAGAGATGACCAAGGAGAACTCCCGAGGCTTGTTCGATGTAGCGACTAACGCCGAGTGGCGACAGGAGCGATTCAAGAGGGAGTGCCACGAACGGGTCTAGGAGCTTACCCTCCTGCAAACCTGGGGCTCCAAGCTATGCCTAGCCATAGTCTATCCTCCAAGGATGAGGAGTCACTTGTCAGAGGGGATGTGGATCACTGGCCTCTGCCACACTGAGATGGTTGATCATCTTGCCGCACTCCGAATGGCGGTGTCTTCTACCACGGAGTTCATGCTCAGTCACTCGCCCAACGAGGCCTTCCGGGTGGAAGTTGTGGATGAGCTAGTCACTGAGTTTCAGAAGCAGAAGGAGCGGTGGTCATGCCATGAGAATCCTAACATGAGGGTCTGTGACCTGATCCTTGGAGAGATTTCAGCCCGGCCCGGCTAGCCGATCGACTGGAGGTGGCCACCGGGAGGTTCCGGGTAGAACAGGCTGCACAATGGAAGGCAAATGTTGAGCTGGAGGCCCTACGGAGCTCTACCACTAGGGTCTATGTAACACCCACTTTTTACAAGAATAAAAATTTTGTGCAAATAGGAGTGCATATAAAAATGCATATCAAATTATTGTACTTATGAAAAACTTTCCAAAAATAAATCT
>VSTD030003798.1:0-10664 GCA_008808055.3 Sporobolus alterniflorus | reverse complement strand
GATGGCTGCAAGTTCTTCCCTTGAACTAACAGGTGCTTTCGAAGTTGATGGCGGGACTGCGGTGAGACGGGCAACTTCAGCAGCAGCCTGCGCTGCAACTGCGGCTGCTTCTGCAGCGACAGCAGATGCAAGCGCAACAGAGGAGGAGTGCTTGTTCTGCTCACTGTCTGTTTCAACTGGCTTGACATCTTTGATCTCCTGAGAGCGTAGCTGAGTAGGCTGTGTGGATGGTGGCGGAGGCGTTGGAGCTACTGGACCAGTCCCTGATACCGTTGAAGTTGGAGGATCAGAATGCTTCGAGTTGCCAAATGGCCATTTCCTCCTGGATTTTGACTTGTCCGACTTACCAGCCTGAATTAAATGATAAAGTCTGATGGTAACTGAATCATTTTGTCATCTGAAGTACAGGAACATTGGCATACCTTCGCTTCCTTCCCGTCTGGATCAGAGGAGCTGAAGACTTTCCTCGCGGCACTAAACCATTTTCCTTTCTTACCCATTTTTTTCTGGGCTTTTTCTTACCTTGTCTTCACTGGCTCCGCTGCAAGTACAAGAGCAGATCAAAGGTTCAGTACTCAGCACAAGCATGAGCCTATCTAAAACAAGGTGACAATCCTCGCAAAAAAAAAGGTGACCGAATCAAGCAGAGAAACAGAAGGAATTGACCTCCCAGGTGAAGAAACAGGGTCGAACTCAACGTGCCCGCCACCATAAGGCATACTTGCACAGTTATCTGTCAATCCTTCTGCACGCGACGAACCCTTCAACAGCAGCGGGGAAACTTACAAGAAATTGAAGCTGAAACTGACACTGAAACACTAGAGAAACCTCCCACCTGTGGCTGAGTTACCCCGGTTCAACAACCACACAGCATCCAAACCCAGGACGAAAACCGCATGCGAACGCAACCAGGAAGAATCAAACACTGAAACGCAAAAACCCCAAGAGATCCGATTTTTACTCTGAGAAAGGCAAGCTGTTACCCCTGAGCAACCACCGAAAGCCCCTCGCCTTCCTCAACCCGCTAAATAAGCCAAGAACCTAACTACGTCCGTCCCCGGAACCCACCGCACGTACCTCCTCCTCCCCGGGTCAGATCAATACGCAAGAGTGAAGACCAACGCATTCAGGTCGACGAAGAAAAACAAACGGAGTTTCGTAGAAAAATGCAAGGAAGGGCAAACAGCCCAACCTCATCACTTTCCTCACCGGTCGCTAAAGGCGCCGCCTTTTATCCGCCAGCCGGCCCGACCCCGTACGCAGACTGGATTCGCCCACCCCGCCCGGACGGCGACTCGGCCCGCTCCCGGCTCCTCCTTTTCACCAGTTACCACCGCCAGGGCGCGCGCGGGCCCCGTTCCAGGCCGGCGACGAGCCGTTCGTTCCCCTACCGCACCTAATCTCCTTCCTCCCTCGTGACGGTAATGCTCCCCGGTGCCAGCCAAACGGAGCTGTCCCTGGCGCCTCTTATGGCCAGCTGCCGAGGGGGAGGGTGACAGCCGGGCCCCGCGAGGTCGCGGCGGAAGACGTTACCCCAGCTGCTGCGACCGGTCGTACGGGAAGACGTTGGCTTGGCCTTGGCTGGTCAGATTCACTCAGCTCGTGCCCGCCGGATCGTCTGACGTAGTACTGTCCTTCCAGGGTTTGCCCGACGTACTGGGTTTCAAGGTGAGAGATCACATCCATTTTTCTTGAATTCGAGAGAAACTTTTCCTTTTTGATAGATCCTGTGATGACTTTTCCTTTTTGATATTGCTCTATGGTTTACTGCTAGTATTATCCACTCTAACTATATAAATGTGACTAGGGTCATTTAATTGAATTTCTTGTATCCACACCGAGCCACGTCACCTTTTGATCAGAGCCGTTCGTTTGAAATTTTCGTTCTCAATCTTCGCCGCCAGTTTCTGTTGCGCCGTGCACCAGCAAGCTTTATCGTTTTTTCGTTCTCCCGTGCGTCATGTCATTCACCACCCGTTCCCCTTCTCGTGAGCTACAGTTGCTGCATTAGGGTTGCAACTTCATATCATTGGGTACAACACTTAAAAATAGGGCACGGTTGAGGTCGTGTTCATTTTTGAGGTAAGAAATAAATCTCCAGAAGATCATATCAATTTTTTGTAGTGCACATAGCTCACTCTTATTTTGTTTTGGTGGACTATGTACTCTTCTATATGTATGCATATGTGCTCAAGCAATCTTCTTTCAACTGTTTCAGTTACAATGTAGTTTAATTCTTTATGACATTTCTCTGTTATCTAAGTTTGGCTATTATATTTAGTCAAATTGTTCATGACATTTGAGAAAACTCATAAATGTATATTATTCTTCTATGTTTTATAAGTTCTACTACTATATTTGAACTATCAATGATCTACTTTATAGTAAAAGAATTTCTAAACTGTTGTTTGGTAGCAATCGTATTGTCTGTTATCTCTGTTCATCTACATATTTTGCAGGATATTTGATAGTATGGGTTAAGAAAAAAACACCTTCCAGTCTATTCTTAATTTGTGTCATTTTTTAGAAGTAACACGCTCCTTAAAATCTGCCTTTATATTTCTGGAACATGTTTACTGTAAATTGTAAAAAACTAAAATCGTTGACAATTTCATGTTCCTTTTTTCTAGGTTCATTTACCATCCAATTTGTACTGGAACTTAATCTCTGTGAGGCAAACAATCTCTTCTTCAGATATGTTATATTCAAATCCTATTCAACTGTATACCATTTGTAAATTTTAGTGTCCCGGTTTGTCTGTCAGGTGACTCTTGCATGCATTTTTGGTTCTCTTGTTCTATGGCTATGTACACAGCAGGGTGCATTTTGCTATATAATTATGTGCTCCCTTCTTTTGTCTTTGTGTTATAATGTAGTTTAATTCTTTATGACATTTCTCTATTTTCTAAGTTTGGCTATTATATTTAGTCCAATTGTTGTTGACATTTGAGCAAACTCATAAATGTATATTGTTTTTCCGTGTTTTATAAGTTCTACTACTATATTTCAACTGTTAATGATCTTCTTTGTAGTAGAAGAATTTCTAAACTAGATTACTTTTTCTCTATTTTCTAAGTTTGCCTATTGTATTTAGTCAAATTGTTCATGACAAGTCACATGTGGTCCTGTGTATTTGGAACCATATGAAATTTGGTTCCCTGGCTTCATTCCAAAAAGTTAATATTTCTGAATATTATTTTTACGTAGCACAATAATGGCTATTGTTTGTGTGTAATCCATTTCCAATTGGCCAATGTGTGTACATATATTGTTTAGTAATTTCTTTCTCTTATGTTTTTCACTCGTAGATGAACTGTTGTTTGGTAGCAATCGTATTGTCAGTTATCGCTATTCATCTCCACATTTTGCAAGATATTTGATAGTATGAGTTAAAAAAACACCTCTGATCTATTATTAATTTGTGCGATTTTTAGCAGTAACATGCTCCTTAAAATCTGCCTTTATATTTCTGGAACATGTCTCCAATTGATTTGTATGTTCTCAAAATTGTAAAAAACTAAAATTGTTGACAATTTCATCTTCCTTTTTCCTAGGTTCAGTTACCATCCAATTTGTATTGGAACTTAATCTTTGTGAGGCAAGCAATCTCTTCTTCAAATAAGTTATATTCAAATCCTATGCAATTGTATACCGTTTGCAAATTTCAGCGTCCCAATTTGTCTGTCAGGTGACTGTTGCATGCATTTTTTGTTCTCCTGTTGTATGGCTATGTACACAGTAGGATGCATTTTGCCATATAATTATGTGCTCCCTTCTTTAGACTTTGTGTTATATGATAATCATATATATGCAGCAGCATGCCTTTAGGCTTATCGTGTATGTCATTGCTTGCCACACCATAATTTTGTTGCTTCCTCTATTTTAGTAAAAAATAATTCCATGTTTGAACTACCAAAACTATGAAACTACCTTTGCTACAATGTGTTTTGCTAATTGAATTCATGAATATTACACCTGTCTGCAGCAACATTCCTTCAATATTATTGTGTATGTGATTGTTTGCCATAACAGTTTTATGTTCATAGCTATGAGGTTCAGTACAATTTATGTTTATTTGTGTATGTTTAGCTATTTAAAAACTATATGTTCATAGCTATGAGGTTGAGTTCATTTTTCCTGTATGACGCGTATTCTTAATCCATTCCCAATTGGCCAATGTTTGTACAGATAGTGTTTTGTAATTTTTTTCTCTTATGTTTTTTGCACCTGTAGATGAACATGACACCTTTTAAGAACCTAACTATCTACAACTCTTTGTGTGTCTTTGTGTTAGGTCATCTATGTAAAAATTGTATGTGCAGAAACTATGAAATTGAGTACATTTTCCTCCATGATGCATGTTCTGCTGATTTTAATTAAACTTACAAAGATATCCATGTACAGTTTTGTCACTGATCTCGCTTGAGATCACATGTACATAATCACAAGACCTTTAACGAACCTGTGCTATTAGGTTGAGTGCATTACCCTTTATGAACCTACGAAACTAGAAGTCTGTATGTGTATGTGTATGTGTATGGTGACATATGTACAGACTGTATGTGCATGGGCTATGAGGTTCAGTACATTTTTTTTCTGCATGACACATATCCTGATACTAGAGAGTTCGGTGCCGATTTCCTGTGTTCCCACAATTTTAGTGAACCTACATTGCAGCCCTCTTCCTTTTTTAGGTGCCAGCTATCCTGTTTCTGTGGTACCACTTATTGATGTCTACTGGTCATTCGGTTTGACACTTGATAATAGGACACGGTTGAGGTCGTGTTTGTTATCAAGGTAAGAAATAAATATACACATGTTTTAGTGACTTTTTCTGCTGTACATGGCTCCCTCTTATTTTGTTTTTGTGGCCTTTGTACTGTTCTTTATGTATGTTTCCAGAGCTGCTTAAGCTTTACGTCCTTCTTCTTCGGAAAGTCAGGTAATTCTTTTGTATCCATCTACATGTCCATGTATATTTCTTTCTTCAAGTACATGAAAAATTGGTTCCATTTTTATTCTATCTACTTTTGGGTTACTCAGCAAACAGCATGGGGCCTTTTTTGTGCCTACCGCCAATGATTTCATATGGCACAGGTGCTTGGGCTTCTTTTATTTACATGTAGCAATGACCAGGTGGTGTAGAAGTTTGTATGTTTATTTGTGTATGGTTAGGTATTTAAAAACTGCATGTCCATAGCTATGAGGTTTAGTACATTTTTCTGTATGACGCGTATTGTTATACTCTTAGTTAAACTACTATTTTTGTTCTAGCAGTTATTTCTATGTACCTCTGTATTATTAATATTATATGGGTACGTGCTTTACATTACAATCTTATATACGTAGTGGTTTGGCTCCATTTATCTGAGTAAATTCCATTACTACTGCTATGTATGCTGGTAGTAGTTCTACACAGACAGTCCCCAGATGTAGAGGGCGATGACGTCGTTCCTCGGATGTTACTATCCCTCATATCAACAGCAATACATACCAAGAAAACCGTCGCATTCACAGAGCAAGAATCAATGTAGCCCCCAACCCAAATAGTTTAGCTATCGAACACCAACCTGCTGGACCATCACCACATGCACAATCAACAACAGCTGATTCCTCCATTGGTAAAATTAAAAATTTGGTGGCATCACTTTCTTATGAGTTCTTTTGTTTTGTTCTGAAATTTCAGCTCTATTTTTCCAGCTGTTTCTTCATAACAACAACCATCTTTGCAGCATGAAATAAGTCCTAATCAAACTTCACATAACAATCAACAGCCTGCTGAACCATCGATTCATACACAACCATTACCAGACACAACCTCTGATGGTAAAATAAAATTCCATCCCTTCAACGTGGCTGACAATTGTTCGCTCAAATTTCGTATTTATTGTTCTAGTTGTTTATCCAGAACAACAAACACCTTTGCAGCAAGACAGTAATTCTGGTGAAGCCTCAACCTCACGTATTTCAAATTCTCTGTGTTCCCATACAGTACCCAAACATAAAAGTAAAGCTCACGGCTTCTCATACTATCTCAGTTTGTCCTTTCTTTTTCTTATTCTGAATTCAAACAATTTCTTTTATGTTTTATAGGGACTATCTTGGAGCACCAACATGTTCCTACACACATTGTGGTGCTTTTTCTGGTACGAAGAACGTCTACGACGAGTCAGGCAGACCCTAAACCCTAAATATAATCTATGCTGCAAAGGAGGTCAAATTTTCCTCCCGCCTTATCAACAACCGCCATAGCCTCTTCTCAGTCTATTGACTTCACATTCAACGCTTGTTTTAAGACATTTTTTTTATCATATAAGACAGTACAATTCAATGTTTGCAATGACTTCAATGGGAGCCAAGGTTATTGATTTAATAAACGATGGTCATGGTCCATATGTTTTCAAGCTCAGTGGATAGGTTTGCCATAGAATTGTTCTATGATTCCAACTCTAGGTTCGCGACCAGAATATGTGCAACAATATCTTTTTGATACTGATCATGAAGTTTCAAATAGAATCAGTGTTGTCTCATTGTGAAGAACTCCATTTCATATGAATGAAATCATTGTGCAGTCTTTGATACAGATGCTAGATTCATATAATCCTATTGTCAGGTTATTTTGGATTGCACATGAAAGATTAGTTGACAATTTAGATGACCATTACAGTGTAAGGATTTTTGGTGACGTTGATGAACATGGTGATATATTTAGTTTCCTGGTCGCATCAGAGGTTGTTGGTTTGGTGGTTTGTGATATTGGGCAGACTGATGTGGGCAGGGACATAATTATAGAAGATCGCACATCAAATTTACAACAAATAAATGAAAGGCACCGCAAGTTTATGTCTATGCAATATCCTTTATTATTTCCATATGGAGAAGATGGCTTCCATGATAACATCATGTATCAAACATCTACCTCTATGCGCCGCCAAAAGGCAATAATGGCAGAGTATTATGCCTACAGACTACACGATAGGGCTAATGATTTCAACACTCCTTTGAGGTGTGGAAGAGGAACACAAGCTTATGAGGTTGGTGCTTACTGTTGTGTTGAAAGAGAATGAATAGATCATTTCCGAATACCTAGTTTCCAACAAAAGTATAGATCAACAACCTACAATTCGTTATCAAGCAGTGTTTTGAGTGGGTTGAGAACAGGTTCTTCTATAGGTCAGAGAATTATTTTACCAGCATCATTCACTGGAAGCCCTCACTATTTATACTAGAAATATCAAAATTGAATAGGCATCTACAGAAAATTTGGTTGTCCAGACCTATTTGTCACTTTTACATCTAATGCAGCTTGGGCAGAAATTCAAGCTGCTCTTCTTCCCGGCCTCACTCTATCTGATCGACTAGAAATTGTTGATTGTCTCTTAAAAATGAAATTGAATATATTAATGGATGATATCAAGAAAAGGAATTTGTTTGGACCTGTCAATGCTGCTGTATACACAATAGAATTTTGAAAACGTGGCCTTCCACATGTTCATATCATTATTTGGTTAAAAAAGGACAGACCATGGGATGCTGCCATGGTAGATACTTTTATTTCAGCTCAACTACCCAATCCTACAAGTGATCTGATAGGATATGAGGTTGTTTCTTCGTTTATGGTTCATGGTCCTTGTGGCCCTCATGTGACATACTCTCCCTGCATGACTGATGGAAAATGTTCCAACTTCTACCCAAAACAATTATGTGAGCACACTACTATCCTTGAAAATGGTTTTGCCCAGTATGCCCCATCCTAATAATGGAGTGGTTGTCAATAAAAAAGGAATTGATGTTGACAACAGGTTTGTAGTTCCCCACAATGTTGATCTTGTGGTTAAGTTCCAAGCTCACATAAATGTGGAACGAGTCAACCGTGACCGGATGCGTAAGTACCTCTTTAAATATGTGACAAAGGGTTTTGATTGTGCTAGAATTGGTATCCAAAGAGGCCCTTCATCAGTAGACCAATCAAACGACACGGTCAATGAAATAGACAACTTTCTAGAATGTCATTGTGTGACTCCAAATGACGGGGCATGGAGATTGGTCCAATATGACATTCATTACACAGATCCATCAGTTGAGAGTCTTCCTGTTCATCTTCCTTTTGAAAACAATGTTGTCTTCACTGAAGGTGATGATTTTAAAGAGGTACTTGAGAACCCAGACAATGTCAGAACAAAATTAACTAGCTGGTGGAGACCAATAACAGTAATGCTTCTACAAGAAACTACACTTACATTGAATTTCCAGAGCATTTCACATGCCATGCAAATGGTAAGTTGTGACACCCTGTGTATCTAATCCGCTTGAATAAGTTGATTACACATTTAAGAGTTTAATGGAATTCAAAATCTGGATTTAAATTTAAAGTTTTTGAGTTCTGGATAGTGTGGACTATTAAGCTCAGTCAGCAATGTTTGATAATTTCCTAGAGTGGAATTAGACCTTACTCCCAAAAGAGAAAGTGTCCCTCATACCTTGCTCTACAAGCATGCAAATCTACAGAAATTCAGGATGTTGGGATGTATTTGTTTAAAGCTCCAAACATAGCTAATCGTTCAAAGTTTGTCTCAGACTTGGAATTTTTCAGGTTTTGCTTAACGATTAGCTTTCTTTGAAATTCAATATCTTCTTCAATTTTGAGAGATGGTGTATGCATGTCAACTGGAGGGAAGAGTAATACTTCTAGATCACGTTGGAACACTCCTTACCCAGTTTCGAGGAGGGGTTTAATTGTGACCATGAGCACAATACCCTTAATTGGTAAGCTGCTTTGAGTTGGATTTAAACAAAGTCATTTTGCCACTACTAAAGGATCTTCCAATATTTGAATAAGTGAGTCAATATAAATTCATATTCAGGTAGACCACGTGAGGATAGAATTTTAGGGAATTTATCAGATTTTTCGCAAATGTTTGAACCCCCAATAAATTCGGTTCAAAATCAAAATCAGTTTTCTTCCTAGAATTTTAATTCAAATTCAGTTTATGATTTGAACTTGCTACCAAAAGGAAAGTTATTCCTTACCTTTCAATCTACACTCATCCAAAATTTGGAGAATTGTGGAGACAAGGAAGGGTGGGTTTGGTATTTTAGAATTCTGAGCGAGTTTGAATAAAAGAAAAACCTTTGTTTAAATGGATTGGGCCCGGCCCGTTGCCACAATAGCGACCCGTCGTTTAAACTAACCGGGGTCCCCACCTGTCAGCCGCCCGGGAGCCCTCTGCTCCAGTCGTTCGCGCACACCCAATCGACACCACTGCTGCTGTCGGACCGCCTCACCGACGGTCGTCCGTCCCCGACTCATGGGGCCCGCCGTCACCTTCTCTCTCTCCTCCACCTATAAAACGGAGTCGACGGCCGAAGCTTCTCCTCCTTTTCACCTTTGTCCCTGACGCTGAGGTAAGCTACTGCCCGGCACTCACCTCTGGCTAGCCACCGCCTCGCACCGCCATTTACCGATTCCGTCCGCCCAGGGGACCCCCGGGAGCTCATAGTGCTTTTACCCCACTTCTTGCAGCTCGAGCTCCACTCCTTCGACCCCGGCACCGGATCATGCCACTGATCGATGGTGAGCTTCCACCTCCGTGCTTCTCGTCGCTGGTGGCTTTCTTCCCTATATACCTTATGTACAAGCCTTACTCATGCACCTAGGGAACTCAATCAAGGAGCTTTTCTTCGACCCCGAGCCGGTTTTTGGCCTCGGCGCCGTCAATTGCTGCCGCCCCGACCGCCTCACCGGTGTGACCCCTCTTCCCGGCCACCCCTCATAGGTATTGGTGTTGCAGCGTGTAGGCCATGATCCAGTGAGCGTTTCCCCTCGAACCTCGCCGCTTTTCCACTGTCGGCAAGCCACCGGTGGCCGCGCCACCGTGCGTGCTTCGGCCGTGCCGCGCGGTGGTGAGCGCGCTCTGGCTGCACGCTGCGTGCACTGCATTGACACGGGCCAAGCAGGCCGCCCCAATTTAGGCCGGCTGTTGGGCCGAGGCCTGCCTGGCACTATGGCCTCGGGCTGAAGTCAAGCCCGAGTGAACAGTGCGATTTCGTAATTTCTTTAGGAATTTCAGAATTATTTCAAATCAATTCCAATTCAATTCAAATTAGTTTGAAATTGGTTCAAACATCAGATTTGGATGATTTTGATTCAAATGTTTGAATCCAAACCCTAATTCTGAAATAAAGTTTTAAATTCAATTAAATTTATTTTAATTCAATTGTAATTTACTCATAGCCTTGTAATTCTTCCAAAATTCATAAGGAATTTGAAAAATACAATTTCAATTCCATAAATTGAATTTAAGCGAAACCTATTAATTATTTTAATTGCAGATTTAATTCTTTAAATCCAGATAATTAGTTATTAATTCATAACTAATTATCCGTAGCTCCAAATTTTATGGAAATTTAACCAAACTTAGTTCTAAGTGGTCCAACCCTAGAACCCTTGTTAGAACCCCTGTTCGTGTACTTTGACCATGGTTTTTTCCATTTTGCCCCTGTTTAAGCATAACCTTATGTATGTAAGGTTTCTTCTAAAAGATTTAGCAAGGGTTATTCATGAACACTAGCCCTTCCTTTCATGTTTTAGATCACCTCACGCTTAGTCATGAGCGGTGCTTTGTGGACCAACCCCCCCCCCCCCATAAGCTATGTCTTCGTGT
>VSTD030003797.1:0-10665 GCA_008808055.3 Sporobolus alterniflorus | reverse complement strand
TTTTTCATGCATGTTCATGTATTGCTTGTGGATCTTTATATATATATAAACATAAGGGACAATGTTGAGACGTCACAGACTTTTACAAATTGCACTATGAAAGAGAGAATTAAATGTGTGGCCGCAGAGGGGCCCCTTGTTGAATCAGCATTATCTCCAGGAGTAAAAAAGAAAACAATGAAATTCCTGCACGCTGCCCAGTACGCCACGGATTCAACAGACATCAGCCTCAAGAGTCAAGAATCATCTTGGCAGGAGTTCCGTGATTGATTCTCCATTACATGACATTATCACTGAATTATTTGAAGCTCCTGTCTGTGTTGCTGTAAACGCGCCTGAGCTATCACTCGCACTAGTATCATTGTCCTGGATGCAGAGTGCTGGCATGGTCAGAGAAGGGAGACGTACCGTGCTGCTGTTCAGCATGATGTTTACTGACGACATCGTCGGCCTAGCTGTAGGTTTTCTCTGAACACAAAGCAGACCGATGTGAATGCACTTCAGCATCTGCTCAATGGGTGGATGGTCGCCCAGAGATGGATCGATCAGGTTGATGACATTTCCCCTGATCCAGTGATCCCACACCTGTTCCATATGATGGAAAATTATTTTAAGTCTTATGATCAGTATAATATTTTGGGATTTTACGAAGTCTTTCATACTGACAAGATTTAAGAGATCGACGTCGTTGTCGGAATCATATGAGCCACTGTTTCTTCTTCCTGTAACAATCTCCAAAACCAAAACACCGAAACTGAACACATCGGACTTGATTGAATACTGACCACACATAGCGTACTCTGGTGCCATGTATCCACTGTGACATGATGATAACATTAGTGCGCGATCTAAATTTTAAGGGGGACGGTGAAGGTACTTACAATGTCCCCGCGATGCGACGAGTGAAATATTTTGATTGGTCTCCCCCAAAATCCTTTGCTAGGCCGAAGTCAGAGACCTTAGGTGTGTAATCAATGTCTAAAAGAATGTTGCTTGCTTTCAGGTCCCGGTGCACTATCTTCAGTTGAGAGTCTTCGTGGAGATATTGCAGGCCTCTAGCAATTCCACAGATAATCTTGAACCTCTTTGCCCAATCGAGCTCTTTGCTTCTTCCAGAATCTATCATTCAAACAATAATTAATAGATCAATTTCATGTCCAGATTTTGATGGGAAACAATAGTATTGATGAAACGATAGTATTGTTCAGGAAACCAATTACCAAAAAGAATATTATCGAGACTTTTATTGGGCATGTATTCATAAACAAGTATTTTCTCGTGTTCTTGCAAGCAAACACCAAGAAGCTTCACTAGGTTCCGGTGATGAAGTTTAGCAACCAGAACTAGCTCACTTTTAAGCTCCCCTATTCCTTGCCTAGAACTTTGACAAAGCCTTTTCACCGCTATCTCTTGACCTTCAGGAGGTAGGATTCCCTGTCCAATTAAGATACTGAATCATTGGAGAAACTGTAGCCAGCAAAGGTACTGACAGTTTGATTTTACCTTGTAAACTATTCCAAACCCTCCTCTACCGAGCATTTTGCTTTCATTAAAATTTTCTGTAGCAGTTCGCAGTGTTGATAAATCGAGAAGCAACATATTAGCTCCTTCAATATCATCTGGGCTAGTTGAGTCTGTAACGGCATACACATAATAATGCAAAAGTAAGAGACTGAGATTTTGGTAGACATGCTTACAAATGATTCAAAAGAATTTTTTTTCAAACTAAAGACTATAGTATATATATCTTGCTAATATTATTTCATATTTAGAAAAGGTTAGCTGGACTTACAAGGTGGAAAAGATTTTGGTACTGATCTTCTCTTCCAAAGGCATATCACCGTTATGGCTAGTACTGCACAGAGTGAAGGCACCACGATTGCTAGGATCACACCTGTCTTATTTTTTGATTTGTCTGCATATAAGATTAGACTTAATTACTCAGAATGAACTTCAACTTTGTCAGTTTGTATAATAAATCATTTTCTTAAATACGTTTATTCTGCCATTTTTGTTCCATGCCTTTGCAAAAACAAAAAGATATACTCCTTCAGTAGAATAATAAAAGCCACTTTGAGACACTGCAATAAAATTTTAAACTTTGAATTATCAGTACAATGGAGACCATTCTCTTAGCGCTACAAAAAAAATCTAGGCACAACATACTTCAAAATTGTTATAATTCATAAAAATACGGAATAGCTAGATGACGGCGATATCACTCACTCTTATGGTCCATAACACCAAGTACTCGTACTGTAAAAGATACTATTGTTTGTCAATAGTATCTTGAATGGTAATAGTATGGACAGTGAAGGTTGGGTCAAGTAATTATTGTTTCTCAATATCTACAGGCTATGCATTTCGTTCGATCCTAACATCATGATCAAGAACGAACAATTTAATTAGATCGGTGTAGTACTCCTGTGTGTGCATTTACCCCGCAAATGCTGAGGACCGGACGCGGAACACTGATAGTCCAACAGGAAGCGGGGTGCTACTGCTAATATAAGCAGACCATTTCTGTTTGTCGTACTAACCTGGTATTTTGGGTGGCCCAGGCGGTGTGGCCAGCATCGCCGGAAGCTGCAGCAGTGAGCGGCCGGAGAAGAAGGGGTACACCTCGTACCGGAAGCTACACCACACCCCAAAAACTCCCCCGCCGTTCCTCCCGCTGAAATAGGCGGTGAGCTGCCCAGTAATGGTGTGAAGACAAGAACGGCAGATGTCTTCTGTCCTGTCCGGCGTGCACAGCGACAGAGCGTAAATCCTGAGATTTCTCTTGCCATCGAGGTCCATCTCACCCGTGCCGAATCTTCTTGATGAGTTGCCCGCCGCGTAATCGGCGGTGGCGTTGACGAGCCGGCGGACGGCGTCGTCGAACGCCTCCGCCGCCGGCGACCTCTCCACCTGAGCTCCCTGGAGGTAGTACGTGTTCACGAAGTAGTCGTCGTCCAGGAGGAAGTTCCGGTTGGAGAAGCGAAGCTGGCAGAGGTCGTAGAAGGCCATGACGTCCTTGAACAGCGGGCACCCCTGCTGCGCGCCACGGAAAGCGGTCGCGACGCAGCGCTCGCAGGCGGAGGCGTTGGCGTCGGCACGGCACAGAGCCAGGCCGTACACGACGTCAGGGACGGAGCCGACGTTACCCGTGAAGTAGAGAGCAGGGTTGGAGGAGGTGTTGTTGGGGAACGTGGCGGCGAGTCGTTTGATGTTGGCCTGGTAGGGGCTGTTCTCCGTGTAGTTGCCACTGATGGGTGCAGGGCCGCAGATTAGCCACGGCGGGGGTTGCTCTTGAGCTGGTGCGAGCGGAGCATGGAGAGTGGCGAGGAGGAAGGTTGAGACAACGACGGCGGCGAGGTTGGAGGAAAAGCACTGCCCATGGGGGGTTCGCCGCCAAGTTACCATGGCCTCTGGTGACTTGCTGACTGGAAGATGCTCGGTGGTTAAGTTCTATGAGAAGGATGTGCGTGACCGAAGCGGATTCAGTCAGCTCCAGAGAGCAGCTGACCACGGAGGCCCGAACGAAGCATCCGTGTAGCGAAGGCGGCTGGACGACGATGGCAATAGGGGGACGTCATCCTTCAGCGATGGCGATCGTTGGCTCTGGCAGTAACAGCATGAATGTACTTCAACTCAGACCTTCTATGCATTTAGACCCTCAGGATCTTATCGAATCGGTGCTGCACGGGCGGAGCTGTTTTTCCCTCGCTCGTGTTCTGTGTCGCATTGTAGAATTTCTTTGTGTTCTGGTGTAATAAGTGTTTTTACCTCACATTTGTCTCTAACATCAATGGAGCAAGTGACCGCAAGAGTGGCCACTGCATTTATACAGTTAAAATCCTCTACCAAACTTGTTTATTTAGAAATTGATAGTAGAGGGGGACTACATAAATACTGCTATCATTAGATAAAGATCTAATGAACATGAGTACTTGATTGGATGTTTACACTAAACTTGAGATTGCACACCAATTATCCATCAGAAATAAGGAGGACCGGATCCACCACCAGTGCTCTCTGATTCAAAGGCATGGGACTCAGATTGAGAACACCATGTCTTTTCCGGCTGAGGTGGGGCAGCCATGTCATCGTTGACAACGTACCTACCCCCACCCAACACATTGCTACAGTATTTTTTGTTGGAGCTACAGTACAATACTGTAGATTACTGTGCCAGCAAGGAAAAATAAAGGCCTGAATTTTTCCAAAATGTACTGTAACAATGAACATTATCATTTACTGTTTTACAGCATGGTACTGTTCACCTGGTGTCGTTGTTGTAACAACACCACAGCACCGAAACTTCTTCCCAGCTCACCATCGGCAGACAGCTCCGCTCTAGTGACGAGCGTAACGCCATCATGTCCTGCATGTGACATCATAAATTTTCAAAATTGACATGTGAATAAAATTTCACTACTTTTTATAATAGATTAAGAATTTCCCTTTAGTTAGAGTGTATTCATTTTTCTTAGGCAAAAAAGCTATTTTATAATTTAAATAAATTAATTAGTTTAGGTTAATATTATTTTGTTTGTTGCATTCATGCTAGAGTTGTGGGGGCCGCTGCAGCCAATGTAATGTCGGTTGCCAGGTTAAGAAAGCTCGCCAAAGGCCCCGAAGATTTATTCAAGATGAATATGGTTCTAAAGAATTTTGAGGGCAACACATATGAGGCAAAAGTGGTACGTCTTGAGTGTGGAATTGATTGTGGGCAGCAAAACAGTCCCCAATACCGTCATTAATGGAAAGGTGTCCTACAGTCTGTTGCTTGGGAGGGATTGGATCCACACCAACAGTTGTATCCCATCCACAATGCATCGAGTCCAGCTCCAGTGGAAAGGCGGACAGGATGAGATCGTGTCGACTAATACAAATGTCAATGTGATAGTGGTCGATCTTGACCCATGGCAAATGGAGAGTGCAAATTGTCTGTTTGCACGGGTCTATAATGGGCAATGCTTGAACATCATCGATGAGTTGAAGGAAAGTTGGGGCACGGATTTATGTCGCCAGATGAGTTGCAAGGAATTCAAGTGGAGTTAATAAAGTTGTTAAAAGAGTACCGAGATTGTTTGGTATAGGAGTATCATGAGATGCCTAGGCTCAGTCGATTGATTGTTAAACATCGCCTACCGATTAAGCCACAATATCAGCCTCACAAACAACCTTAGAGAAGATTTGATCCAAAGGTACACGATGTGATCAAGGAAGAGACCATGATGCTATACGATGCCAAATTCATCAGGCCATGTCCATACATTGAGTGGTGTCAAACATGATGTCGATAGAGAAAGAGAACAGGAAGCAAAAGATTTGCATCAATTTCAGGGACCAAAACAAGACAACTCCCAAGGATGAGTACCCGATGTAAATTGCGGCTTTGTTAGTGGACGCTGCTACTAGACATAAAATCATCGGTTTCATGGACGAAGAAGATATTTTGAAGACTGCTTTTAGGTGGCCAGGGGCCATCGGTTATACGAGTTGATAGTAATGACATTCGGCATCAAGAACCCTGGGGCAACTTGCTAGCAGACTATGAATTATGTTTCATGATTGGATTGGCCATCGAGTCGAGATTTACACTGATGATGTCATCATCTAATCTGAGAGAGGAGCTGAAAAGGATGAGAAAGTATAGTCTGAAGATGAATCTGCACAATTGTGTGTTTGATGTATCGCTAGCCAGTTCCAAGGATTTAAGTTAGTCAAAGAAGTGTGGTGCCAATCAAAAATAGTGAATCATCGACCAACAACACAAAACTTCAATCCTTGATCGGAAAGATTAATTTCATCTGAAGATTCATCTCTAATCTATCCAAGAGAATTGGGTCGTTCATGCCACTATTCAAGTTGAAAGCCGATCAAGAGTTCAGATCAGGTCGAGAACATCAGAAAGTGTTCAACAACAAAAAGAGTTATCCGAGTTCAGCACCGACAATCGTTCCACTGAAGGATGGTATTCCTTTCAGATTATATCTATCAGCCGATCAAAAATTTATCGGATTGGTCCTCACCCAGGAGCAAGACGGGAATGAGCGGGTCATATTCCATTTGAGCCACCGACTGATGAATGTGGAAATAAGGTACTCCTAGATTGAAAGGACTTGTTTGTGTTTATATTTTTCATGTGTCAAATTGAGGCATTATTTATGGGCAAACGGGTAGTTAGTGGTATGCAAGGACTATGTGGTAAAATACATACTATCAGCCCCGGTCCTGTTTGGGGAAAGTGGATGCTCACATTGGTAGAATTTGATCTCTGGTATGAATCACATAAAGTAGTAAAGGGATAGGTTCTACCCAATTTAGTGGTGGAGCACAGTGGAATTTCGACCTAGGTCCAGCAGATGTCACGAGCCCTATTATTTGATGGGTTAGTATGCAGGCAAGGGTGTGGCATCAGTTTGGTAATCATTTCACCTCGGGGGCGAGCTTCAAGTTTTCCTTTCCCATGGAGTGGGGCACAAATATTCAAGTGGAATATCAAGTTGTGTTCAAGGGAATGCAATTACTATGAGAAGCTAGATATGACACAGTTGGAATCATCGATGATTCATTACTGGTCCTTAACCAACTAGTCGGTAAATATGAATGCAAGGATGAGGTGTTGTGGGTTTATCATGAGCATTGCTAAGAGCCGATACAGGGGTTTCGAGATGTCTCGTTCAAACATGTGCCTAGGGAACAAAATGAAGAAGTTAACAAACTTGCCCAAAATGCCTGAGGATATCAGCGGGGGCAGGGGGCAGGGCATGGACACAATAGTTGAAATAGCCGATATTGAGGATGATGACTGGACAAAGGGAATCATTACATACTAGCAAGACCCATCACATCCAACCCCAGAAAAATAAGGTATAAAGCTCTCAAATATGTACTGCTTGACGATGTGCTATATTACAAGATGATTGAATTGGTCCTTGTCGGTACCCCGGGGAGCGAGTATCCCCGCGTACCAGCTAAAATCGTTTACCAAAGCAGAACAGACTACATCAGTCCAGCACGATGTCTTAAGGCATGTAGAGGAGGCGCCACGTGTGCCACTCGAGCCAGACCTGCGGTGCGCAGGGTTGGGTCTGGTGGTGCCATGTGGCTACACCCATTGACACACCATGGAGGCAAATCAGGCCCGACGATGACACTCCTCCATCTCGCATCTACACACACACTCACACAACTTCCTCAAGCTTTGTAACACTGTCCCAAGAGCAATACTGAGAAAGTGGACATAGGGTGTTACGCTCCGGTGGCCTAAAACACTATAAAAACTCTCGGTGTTCATCTTTCCTGTCTTCACATCAGACCATAGTCCTCGCACAGAAACCTAAAAGGGTGTCTCTAGGGATACATGTGTCAAGACTCACTGACATTAACGCGCCAGGTAGGGAGACTTTGAGTCTCTTTTGAAGATGCACATTATGGTTGAACACAACCCACAAGATGGTGTGAGTGCCTCTATTTCAGAGGAGAACGACATTCCCATTGGCAGCGTTGACAACGTGTCACCTGGCAGGCTGCCTCCACCGCCAGTGGGCAATCCACCTCCAACTCCAACCCTTAGCCGATTTGAGCCAGAACAACCACCAACCATGAAGGTTGCTACCTTCCCCACCACAACAACCCTTGCTCAAACCCTAGCTTACTCAAATCACATAACCTCAACCACTATCTGATCACCATCGTCTATGATTTCTCATTAAGGTAAACTAGACCTAGACATTAAGACAACAAAGCTAAGCATGTCTACCCAACATATAAACCACAAGCTAGAGGGCTAACAAGGATGATACGGAAGTGCATAACATATAGGATTCACATTAAACATTGCATGCATGTTGTATAATAGAAAGGAAGGAAGAATGATAGGTGAAGATGTTCAAGGGTCACTTGCCTTCTTCCCCAAACTGCTCGAAGTCCTGCTCCTGGAGGTCTTGAAGATTGTCAAACATCTGTGCTTCTAGGTTACAACAACCGAAAATGACCAACAACCAAAAATAAATAAAGCAGTACACCAAACATGTCCTAAACGCTAAACAAGCAGTACTAAAACTAAAACATGGAGAGCCTAATTGTAAAATGACAAAGGTGCAAAATCTAGATAGGAATAAGCTCAAGGGTTAGAATGTAAAATTTTAGGAACTGGATCGAGATTTGTTTTAAATCGAGGGCCCTATTTGTAGGATTCTAGGATTTTGGAATTGTTTTTCAACTGGAAACTCAATGTGTCGGGTTCATGGTCTCTTGGACCAAAGCCACCATGGTGGTCCATCGGTCCACCATGGAACAACAACCATGGCAGCGGGGAGAGCTCGTCGGAGTTCATGCTCGTAGAGATATCTAGCCATCCGGGTCGGGCTAAATGGGTCGGTCTGAAGCATGATGAAATTGGCTCGACCTGAGCATGACCCGACATGAAAGCTAATGGGTCATGCACGAGCCTCGCCTCCGGCCTGCCATGCCAGGCACGGCACGGTCTGTTTGGCCGGGCCCAGCAAAAAAATGATAAAAATATTTTTATTACATTATTTAATGTGAAATCATATATTTTTAGTTTAAATTTAATGATATTAAATAGTTTTTTAATTAAAAATACAAAAATTTTGGAAAAATAAATATATGAAAGTCTATCCGGGCTTCGGGCTGGCCCAGCATGGTAGGGCCCATCGGGGCATCGGCCTGGTACGACCCACTTAATGGTGATCAGGCCGTGCCCAGGCTTCGTCTGAGGCCCGGCACAACCCATTTTTATTCCATGTCATGCTGGGCCATGCCTCTGAAGGCATGAGCCCGGTTGGGCTCGAGTTGGGCCGGCCCACCATGGCCCATTGGCCAGGTATACTCGCGGACGACTCCGACCATGGGAGCTCATCGTGGTGCTATGAGGTGGAAGAGAATGTCGTGGCGGTCCTCACCGATGGTGAAAGGCGACGACAGGGAGACGGATACGAGCCGGCAACAGAGAGGAGCTGTGGCAGGTGTTGGAGCTGGCTAAGGTTGAGCTCCTTTTATAGGGCCCGAACGACAAGGAGGAGAGGGATCGCAGGGGGAAGAGAAATGGTGGTTGGTGGCTTCAATGTACCATTTTGATTCAGGATGAGAAATGAAGGGGCGGTGGTGGTGCGGGTCTATTTCAGGGGAGGAGAGGGTGAGGCAGTGGTCGACTTCTTTGCATGGGAGGGTGGCGAGCGGCATGGCAGCATCAGCCAGAGCTAGGTGTCGGTGATGGCTTGCTACCTGACTAGAGGAGGGAGACGTGGGAAAGTGGTCCAAATAGGCCCTTAGACGGAACAACAATCTTATTTTTCTGAAACCAAAAGGAACAAAATTCCAAAATCAATGGGGAACAAGATTTATGGCTATGAAAGGCTGAAGTTTTTACATCTTTCTGACATAGTTGTAGTGGGACAATGATCAACTGTTTTTTTGATTCATGCTCTTAGTGAGACATTGGCAAGCATTCGATGATTTTAAGGTCTTGACAGCCCTTCCATTTTTATGTTTATGTTGAAGGGTGCAAATAAATACACTCTTGGAGCATATGTAACCTAAACATTTGATATAAATACACTCTTGGAGCATATGTAACCTTAACATTTGACTGTTATACCGAGACCAAAAGAAGTAACTACTAGTGTGTTGCGGCATACCCTTGCGCACAAAATTAAAAAAGGGCCATGTAAGAAACAAGGTAGATTAGTCAGTTCCCACTTATACATTTTTCTAGAAAGGCACTTACACATATTAGTAGCTATAGTAATATAGTTGATAGAAGTACTAAAACATGTCATGTTACATGACCATGACAAAGTGTTGACAACCAAAATTTGTCAAAGTCTAAAAATAGTTTCAACCAGGCAGACCACACTAGTCAGTTGGTTTGAATTTTGAAATACTCTGTAACTATATAAACGAAATTAGTCTCCCTCCATTCTCTGGATCCTGGTTGATCCACGCCACCTGAATTATTTTGTCCATTAGATTGAGGCATCTGTAAATTTGCACCGTTGAGTAGAGTACAACATCAGAGTCATGTATTTCATAGGTGGCCAAGAGCTCATGGACTCATTGCTGAGCCGACCTAGCAAAAAATGAATCCATCCCATAACAGGCCAATCTCGCCTGAGTGCTGCCTCCTTCCTCCCATCCATCCGCGTGTTGTGACCTCCTTCGTCACTAGATTCAATCCACCGCCATTGTTCCTTCGCGTATTATGTTTTCCTCTTCATCTTCTAGGCAACAAGTCGCCACCACCTTCAGTTCCCCTTCAATTTCTGAAATCGGCACCACCACCACATGATTCTCTGCTGGTGCAAACATACAAAATCAAAGAGCCTTCGCCCGAGCTCTCACCACTCCTTTCCTCCCTTCGTATCTAGAATACTCAACTCTGTTCCAACCTCTGCCGATGTCCGTTGCGTCAGTGGCTGTCTGGGACCTGTCGCATCACCGTCTCATCGTTGTCGTGGATGTAACGACCTTGGCGAGTTGTTCCAATGCTATGTTGAGCATCTTTGTCTCTGGCAACCTCTGGGCCACGTCGCCTCTCCCTCCCTTACTACAACGGGTGTTCGACGTATTGCCCGTAAGGGCAAGGTAAGATTTACAGGCTCTCTGCACACCGGCCTCAACGGTGGGTATAAGTACTCTCACTTCAGTAGA
>VSTD030003796.1:0-10665 GCA_008808055.3 Sporobolus alterniflorus | reverse complement strand
TACTGTACGTGTGATTTGAACATCCTGGGCACACGTATGGAGGCTTCGTTCCCTCTTTCTCGGAACGGGGTATGACACTGGTGCGCAAGATCCAGAAGCTCAAGTCGGTCCTGATACATGGATCATGGAGATTTGGACCTACATGAAATAAAACATCCTTCCCGATGACAGTGCATCCGCTGATCGGATTGCTCGTGTGGCTAAGAAATACACACTGGTAGAGGGCGATCTCCACCGGCGTGGCGCTAATGGCATACTAATGTGGTGCATAACCCTGGAGGAGGGCTGCCAACTACTAATCCGGCATGGCTTTTATTGGCCTATAGCCATCCAGGACGCCATTGAGCTGGTAAAGACTTGTGGGGCATGCCATTTTCGTGCCAAGCAAATCCACACACCGATGCTATAAATGACCCCACCCTCATGGCCATTCGTAGTGTGGGGGCTGGACATCCTGGGACTATTCTCTAGGACCATAGTAGGGTACCAGTATCTCTATGTCACCATCGACAAATTCACCAAGTGGCCGGAAGCATCCCTTGTGGTCAAGATCAACAAGCAATCCATAGTCAAGTTTATCAAGTCCATCATTTGTAGGTTTGGGGTCTAGAACAGAATCATCACTAACAATAGATCCCAGTTCACCAGTGGTGCATTCCAAGGATACTGCAAAGATCTATGCATCCGTTGCTCATCCGGAGAGCAATGGCCAAGTTGAAAGAGGCAATGTAGAAATCCCCAAGGGTGTCAAGACTCACACTTATGATGGCTTGAAGAAGCATGGCAAAGTGGATCGATGAACTTCCGTGCGCACTGTGGGGTAAATGGACATCACCCAGTCGACCTACCAGAGAGACGCCTTTCTTCTTAGTGTTCGGAGCTGAGGCCATCCTCCCCTCAAAAATCACCATGGGCTCCCTCCATGTCCAGACATATGACGAAGCCATGTAGGACCAGCTCCGGCATGATAACATCGACCTCGTGGGTGAATGGAGATGACAATCTACTATTAAAAATGCATGGTACAGATAGGCGCTCTGATGCTACCATCAACGGTTTGTACGAAGCAGGGAGCTCGAGGTGGTTGATCTAGTGCTCTAGTGGGTGCTCACTCGGGAGGGTGCCAACAAGCTCTCCCTTAGATAGGAGGGCCCCTTTTGGGTGACCCAAGTCTGCCGCCTGGGATGCATTCGCCTGGCTGCGGAGGATGGAGAACCACTACCAAATCCTTGGAACATAGAACACCTCCGTAAGTTTTATCCTAAGTGTAGCGGCAAGACTTCCTCTTACCGTGTATGTTGTCATAGCATCCAGAAGCATCGCCTAGAATAGCCAAGCTCCGGTGGGACCTGCTTCCCTTGCCATCCAAAGCATATTGTTGACTTGCTTTGCAGCCTACCTTCTCCTATGTAAAATTATTTTATGGGAATTTCCTGTCTTGCTCTGTATGCAATGTCTTTCATAAAATTGCGCTCCAGTTTTATGTCTTCTTTTATTTACCCCTCATGTGGCTAGTTCTATTTTCCTGGCTATGTTCCTAGTTTTAGTTGTGCAATCCGGTCATAGGTGGGTTGCTTGAGATACCTGCATACTCCTTGGGGTCCCATGGTTTCTCTCTTGTTTATGGTTTTGTTTTGCAGAATGGTTGCCCCTTGGAACGACTAGTGCTAGGGGGGGGGGTACAGAGCGCGCAGCCTGCTTAGCCTGGTTCTATACCCTAAGCGTGTGTGCTTTGCCTCCCTAATGCTATTGGCTAAGTACTGAGGGCTCAGACTATAGGCATCCCTGACCAGGATTTTGGTCATACCCTGAGAAAGTGCTGCACTGAATTACCCAAGCACTGTAATGCGAGTAAGGACCATCAGTCGCAACAAGGTCAGGGGGGCTGTTAGGACCCCTCAGGGACAATTATTGCAATCTATGCTATCCCTTGCAGGAACCAAGGCGTGTCTGGACAATAGATGGGATTGGGACCCCTCCGAGGAGGCCCGGTGCCACCATCGATGTCTTCAGCATAAGGTGGTGTGCGCTCCTGGGCTCTGGCACCGCATCCCATGGGGCCCACCATTGACGCCTTCGGTATAACGTGGTGGGGGATCTTGGGATCTGGCACCACCTCCCAGTGGGCCCGCCATCAAAGTAACCTGCTCCATCAACATGTCCTGCATTAGTGCTGGCTGCTACCGGTCTTACTGACAGCACCCCCCTAGGTGGCCCACCATCGACGCCTTGCGGCTAAGTGGTGGCCGCTGCCGGTCTTACTGGCATCACCACCCACGGGGTGCACCATCGATGCCTTGCGGCTAAGTGGTGCCCACTGTCAGACCTGCCGGCAGCACCCCCCAGGGGGCCCGCCATCGAAGTCATCCTCAACTAAGTGATGGCCACTGCTGGATCCACCGGCAGCACCCCAAAGGGTCCACCATCGAAGTCTTCATCAACTAAGTGGCGGCCGCTGCCGGACCCACCGGCAACGCTGACCATGAGGCCGTTGATGTTTTGCTGCTAAGTGGTGGCCACTATCAGACCTGCCGATAGAACCTTCCAGGGGGCCCGCCATTGAGGTCCTGTGACTAAGTATGAGACCTGCTAAAAGTGGTAGCCATTGCCAGACATCTGACATTGCCTCACAGGGGCCACTGTGATAAACACTACTACTACGGTAGGCACTGCAAGCAAGACGCCTTTTCGCAAAATAGTTTTTTGGGCCCTTGCATTGCTAAGGACCCAAAGAGAACAACTGCGGCAAACACCAATCAACTGAAGCAAAACAGAGTTCATTTACAAGCACAAAAGGTAAAATGACTACAAGCGAGTGCAGGGATCCCTACGTTTCTTTATCTTGACGCTCAAACCTCAAAGCTATAAGATTTATGGTGTCCTGGATGCCAGCACAGGCTACCTCCTCAGCCTCTGTGACGGGCCCTTGTACCATTGGTTCCACGTAGATCTGGGGGTGCCAGCTTTGAAAGCACATCAGCACGTGCTCCGCCACTACCTTAGCCAAGACACAGCCCTCTGCCTCGAGCCGGCCACCAACGACCTCCTCCAGCTATGACATTTTCACCCCTGTAGAGTCGAGCAGTGGGAGCACAATGGTAAGCTCTCCCACCAGACCCATGGGGCAAATGGGGCTAAAGTCGAGGGGCACCAACGCAGCCTTAGTCTAGCACAAGAAGTCCCAGATTTTCTACACCTCACCTGCCCAGTCTACCTAGAGTTACTCCAGCCTCTGGTGAGTGGTAGCCAGCTCCTCAAGCAGCCTCTCTGCCAGCCGCCTTTCCTTGTTAGCTAGCTCTGCCTCCCTGGAGTTCAAACAGGTGCCCCTGATGTCAGTATCAAGCTCGTGGCCCAGGACAATGAGCTGGGTCTACTCTAGGCTCTTCTGCTCTTCTGCCAGGGTGGCCATGTAGGATGTGACCCCCGCATGCTCATGTTCAAGCTGGTGGTCGACTGCTTCACTGTGGGTTTGCAGGTCTGGCTCCGTCTCCACCACCACTCACTCTCATTCGATGACGGCGAGTATGCGTGCATTGAAGGCCTCTTCTTGATTGATGGTGGTACTAGCGCGGGCTTCGGCATCGATGTACAAGTCCATGGCATTGACTAGCAGTTGCTGAGCTTGGGCACCAAGCTCATTGATAGCATCTTGTTGTCTATCAAGCAGGATCTCCATCACATATGCGAACTTCTGCATTACCTCCACCTTCACCTTTTAGAGGTAATCCACTCCTTTAGCAGGGAAAGCCACACTGAGTGGTGTAGCTGCTCTTCAGCCTTGTTTGCTTTCTCCTGATGGATCACATCGTTCACCTGGTTCAGCGCAAAATGTGATGTGCCTATCACATCGAAGAGGGAGACATCTCCCGATGCTCCGATAGTGCGGTGCCCCATAATGACTTTAGGCTGCTCGATGGCGTTGTCGTCAGCCACCACCTGAGGAGGGGAGGAAGGGGCATCGACCGCAGGGCCAGTCGAAGTGGCAGGGACACCTGTAGCTACCTCGCTTGCTGTTGTAGAAGCCACGGCTCCCGCTATGTCAGTCGTGTCCTCCTGTGGCACCATCTCAGGGACAGGGGACCCATCACCTGGTACCACCTCGTCCGCCACCATGGTGGATGTCTCTGCCATAGGCGCACCCTCCGATGTTGGGGTCCCATCACTATGTGTCACCACATCTGACATGTCTTGGGGGCAGCGACGCACAATGTCACCTTGGGCTCCATCAGCCCCAGGAGCTCCCCTGGCTCCGGACCCCCCTGGGGTACGTGTCCCGCTGGGAGTCAGAGCGCTGGATGGTAGGAGTTCCAGTTAGCCACAATTCAAATAGAACATACAAGAAAAAAAAGCAACAGAGCAGCGCAACCTACCACGGACTCTAAGCACTACGGAACTGATTCGAGGAGGGGTGGAGCCGCTCGACATGGCAGCCCTCTTGGCCGTCACCACCAGGGTCGAGGAGGAGATGGGGCCCGCCAACTCCATGGCTGCCTTCTCTGTTGCCTCTGCCTCTGCAGCCTTCTATGTAGTCATGTCTTCAATAGCATTGTCAGCTGTGGCCTTGTCAGCCGCATCCTTGTCTACAGCAACCTTCTCAGCTGCAGCCTTGTCAGCTACCACCTTGTTAGCTGTCACCTTGTTAGCCGCATCCTTGTCGGTAGTAGCCTTGTTCACTGAAACCTTGTTAGCTATTGTCTTCTCAGCTGTCACCGCGTCTGCATTCCGTTACTTCGCCATAGCCTACGGCCACATCATTCGCAACAGACTTGACTGTTGTGTCTACTACCATAGCAATAGCCTCTCCAATTAGCATGATGGATCCGCTACCATGGGACCCACTAGCTTCCATCATCGACGATGCAGCTGCCTTGAGTCGGGTCATGGTGCGGCAACCATCTTCGGGACCTGCTGCCTCGATGGTGGGGGCCAGCCAATTATGAACCCATTGCCGCGGGGCACCTTCTCCCTCCTCTGCAGAGGGACGTCATCCTTCGATGACAGCTTGACTATAACACCCACATTTTGCATCATAAAGCTTTGCCAAGCTACAAGTGCATTAGTTTGCATTTTTTAAAGAATTAGCTAAAGGAAAATATTTTCTCATTTTGATTTGGCCTAGGGTTGCATTCATGGCATAGCATATTGTATTTTCTAAAAATCCTTGAGAAGCCTAGAAGAATTTAGGAAGAATCCCCATGTCCAAATTCCTTCTAAATCTCCTAGTAAAATTTCTCAAAGTCTTGCCAAAATCTGAATCGATTTGAAATTTCAAAATCAATTTTTTCCTTTGAACCTTCTTCTTGGATATGGTGTCGTCTGCCCGTGCAGGCCCACCTCCCCCACAGGCCGCTGCCTCCCCCGCGTAGCCCACTTGGCCAGCGCCGCCTTGGCGTATTCGCCAAAAGGTGCATTCTCTTCGGGATTGCGCATTCCGAGAGTGACGTCTTTTCTCCCTCCTGGCACCACCATGCGGGCCTTGCCCATTAGCTTCATCTCCCACCTCACGCCGCCCGATTCTAGTCCCAACACTGTCTTCCTCCACTGCTCCCAACCACCCTGCACTACCCCATTTTGGCATAGAGATGCCAAGTGAAAGCCTTAATTCCCCCGCTTGAATCCCCCCTCTTAAACCCCCACCTTAACCCTTCCCTCAGCCATCAATGGCGGGTGCCATTAAATGCTAGTTGTTATTCCTGGTCATCACCTCCCCAGCGTCACCCGACCGTTATGAAAGGGCACCTCCACCCCCGAGCTTCACTGCAACAATTCCTCCACTCTCCCAAGCTCCCTCGCACTCCACTTTGCCTTCACGTCGAGCTCAAGCCACCGTCGGCCGCCCTCTCAAGCTTGACCATTGCCAGCAAGCTCCTAGGACCCACAACTCCTAGCACGCTGTGCGCCAGTGAGGCACCGCCACTCCTCCTGTCCACGCCGCTCTCGATCCACTATGGACCCGACCATGCCGCCGGTCCATAGCGCTATGGACCCGGTCCACGGGTTTTACCATTAAGAAATAATTCTAATTCCGCTAAATCTCACAAATTTAACAAAGAAGCTCCTAAGCTTGTTGTAAATTAACTTGCGGTCCCTGCTCATTGGAAAAATTGCAGCAGGACCCTCGATTTCTAAAAAATTCCATGCCAGAGCCATTGTTCGAGGAGTTCCAAGAGCAAGTCTTTGAAGATCCTGAGGTTTTCTTTAGCAGGCAACAAGGCAAGTGTCCTTGAACAACATTGCACCTATATTATATTCCTGTCGATTCGGTAGTATGTAGAAACTGCATGATAGGAATAAGCTTGCACGCACCTATGCTAGAAAAACTACTAGAAATGATTGATTATTCCTTGATAACCCATAGATAGAATCGTTAGGTGTATTTGGGTAGAATTGCTTAGCCCTACAAGAATCTGGTTCGGGTTTGGGTAGCACAATAGTACCCTATTTTTATATATGTTGTCACCCGGTATACTATTACCTTTGGTTCTCTGTTAGTATGGAGAATAGGGATTTGGGGTCACGGGTTTGGAAACTCTCACATGATTATAGTAACCCAGATATGTGGGTTGGATGTTGGGATGGTTGGTCAGTCTGTTCTTTTAAGTCAAATTGCCTCAGTGGACTCAGTGGCAGGTTTGATGTCATGTTTCGAGGAGAAGAGCTTGTAGCTTAGAATAAGTCATAGTAGCTTTTGGTACAGATTTTAGCCACCGCTTTCTGCAAGTCAAACCATGTCAAGCCATCCTTGTTGAATAGCCCTCATGTTGTCATTTCACCCACTTGCTAAGTAGCAACCATAAGTCTACTCAAGCTTGACTTTCATTGCCATAGATGATCCAACAACTGAGTGGAGTCCAGAAGGCCAGTTCGAGGAAGAGGAAGAAAGCTAGCCAGGCCCCTCCCCCGGTCAACGCCTGTGGAAGCCATTCAAGCCACGCTGAGAATAAACGATGTCATGCTGCCTTGCTCTGTAATCATTTTTAGATCCAAGGGTCATTTTGTAAGAGATATAGTTTAGATATGTTGTAATCATAACATTTGAGCCATTTTACCATTACTGTTGGTCGTACGTGTGATTGGAACATCCTGGGCACATGTATGGAAGCTTCGGTTCACTTCTTTTGGAACCAGTGTATGACAGGTAGTATCAGAGCTGATGTTGACCGTAGGACACTGACCTAGCTAGCCTGGATGTTCTAAGGACTCATATTTACCAAAACTATTTTCAAAAATTTTATTTTTGCCCTGCCTTTATTTATTGAGTTATTTAAAATATTTTTTCACTCTCCTATCTCTATACTGTAGATGGTTCACATTTGTCATACCACTCGCAAGAGCACTGGAGGTTGTCTCACCATCGGCCAGTAATGACCCATCAGACTACACCCCACTGAGTGACCCAGATGACTCGAACTCAGTTCTAGAGCCCATCCAAGCGGCTACAAAGTTTCGCTCCTACGGCAAGGAGTCACCGATGGTTCTTGTGCAGCTTCGCGGTCTGTTGTTTCAGCTGGGCATCACCAGGGCCCCAGAGCACAGGGTCAAGGGTGTCTTGAGGCTAGGGCACATGGAGTTCACGTGCACCGTGGAGGTCTTCGATGGGCTGGAGGTGGTCACCAAGCATGCTTGTCCCACCACTCATGCGACTTGTGCTGAGGCAGTGGCAGACGTAGCTTGTCAGGCACTGACAAGCTGGAACCGCTCCCAGCACCGTGACCTGAAGGATTCCATCTATGCACTCTATCCTCAGAAGAAGAAGGATGCCTTCAAGATTTCTCGAGTGGACCCATAGATCTTCAGAGGAGCAATGGCTCACATCATGAGTCTTTCTCTGGACCTGAGTGACCGCCTACTTGCTGCTCAGAGGGAGATCCACTATCTCCGCACCCGACTGACACACACAGAGGATACCTTGAGAGCTCACCAGAAGATACAGGCTAGTTAGGACAGTGACTTCTACTCTTCAGACCAGGACACCTAGACCACAACATCGTCAGGAGTTGGCATTGGCGAGGAGTCACCAGTACACAACCGCCCTTAGTCTAGTATTGGTCTTTGTTAGGTTCCTTTTACCCGAGTGTAATAATGTATCATTAGTCATCATTTGTATGGTGATTGATGATTGATTTGATTGAGTGTGTGCTAGTGTGAGTCATTGGATGGCTTCAACACCTTTTCCATGACCACAACTTTTTTCTTGATATAGTAATAATAATAAAAATTGGTGAGTATCTGCATTTCCCTGAGCATATAGTTGGGTATCTGATCCCCACCCAGTATCTCATTCTATCTTTCCTAAAACCTCTTAGATGGTGAACACAAGGAACAACTACAATGGGCAGGGCAGCAATGCCAACAACCAAGCCAACCCCCAGATCGAGCAGCTCATTGCCAACCATAACCAGCTGATGCAGGCAGTACTGCAGACCCTACAACATCTGCAGCGCAACTAGCAGCAGCAACAACAGGCACCACCACCACCACCACCCCAGTCTAGGCTAGGTGAATTTCTGAGGACCCGCCCCAACACCTTCTCTCAGCCCAAGGATCCCATGGACGTAGAGGACTAGCTAGTCAGTTGAGAAGAACCTGGAGATATCCCAATGTACTAACCATGAAAAGGTGCTTTTTGTAGCACACCAGCTATTTGGAACTGCAACAGACTGGTGGGAGACTTACCGCAACACCCATGCCAATGTTGAAGCTATCACCTGGGATGAGTTCAAGGCTCGCTTTAGGACTCACTACGTGCCCTGCGACAACCTCAAGCTAAAGAAGAAAGAGTTCGCTGATCTAAACCAAGGGAGCATGATGGTGAATGAATACTTGAACTAGTTCATTCAACTGCCGAGGTACGCCATCGATGACATCAACACCAACAAGAAGAAGTAGGGCACATTTCTCAAGGGACTCAAGGTTGAGATCCAGTTTCAGTTGCTTAACACCGACTATCTAGATTTTCAACATCTGGTTGACAAGGCCATCATCATTGAGAATAAGATGAAAGAAATGGAAAAGGATGGCAAGTGCAAGATGGGTTTTCCGGGTCAGCATTCTGGAAGCAACACTAAGCCCCGCTTCTCACAGCCCAGTCAATTTGTGAGAGCTCCGTTTTCGAATCGTGCACCGATGCAGGTTCCACGTCCGCAGTTTTAGAGCCAGCGTTCTCAATTTTAGATGCAGTGTCCCAACTTTTAGAAGCAGCATTCTGGATATCCCATGTTCTATCCCCAGCAGCAAGCAATTCATCTAGTTGTGCAACAGCCTAGGTAGAATGTGCCGCATGCTTCTCATCCGGCAGCCCAACCCCAGCAGAATGCCACCCCTCAGGGAGACCAAGCTTTTGGTGCATGTTTCAAGTGTGGTTTGCCAGGCCATATGGCTAAGAAATGTCCTAACTGGTAGCCAAATCAAGGACCTAATCAGCAGCAATGTTCACAAGGGCAATAGAAGTTCACCTATGGGAAGGTCAACCATGTGACTGCTGAGGAAGCCCAGCAATCCCAGGATGTGGTATTGGATATGTTTCTCACAAACTCTCATCCTGCAATAGTTTTGTTTGATTCCGGAGCATCGTATTCCTTCATTACATCTAAGTTTGTTGCAAAGCATAATCTGCCCATCACCATCGTGAAGTACGCCATGATTGTTAGCTCACTGGGAGGTGAAATTAGGACTAAGCATATATGCCCGATGATTAGTATTGCCATAAGGGGGTAGACTTTTCGTCGAACCTCATCATCATAGACTCCCAGGGCATAGATATAATTCTTATCATGGATTGGTTGAGGAAGTATGACAGAGTCATTCTGTGTGCCAAGGGAGCTATCCATTTGACCCAAGAAGATGGTACCACTATGGAGTTCACGACAGCAATTTCAGCTAACCAGATTAGCGTGCTCAACCTAGTTAAGGGAACATCTCTAGAAGAGATTAGGATTGTTCATGAATTTTGAGATGTTTTTCCAAAGGAGTTGCCAGGTATGCCACCCCATCGAGACATCGAGTTTCTCATTGAGTTGTTACACAGGACCCCGCCAATTTCAATGAGGCCATATAGGATGGCTATGAATGAACTAGTAGATCTAAAGAAGCAAATAGCCGAGTTGTGAGCTAAGGCATTTATCTGCCCCAGTTCATCCCTATGGGGAGCTCCTATTCTATTCATAGAGAAGAAATATGGAACCCAACGGATGTGTGTGGATTACCGTTCCTTGAACGAGGTCACCATTAAGAACAAGTACCCTCTACCATGAATCGAGGATCTGTTCGACCAAATGAAGGGGGCCAGTGTTTTCACCAAGATTGATTTGAGGTCAGGATATCACCAGCTGAGGATTCGAGAGTCAGATATCTGCAAGACAGCATTTTGTACTCGGTACGGACTCTATGAGTATACCGTGATGTCCTTCGGGCTTATGAATGCCCCAACCTATTTCATGTATCTCATGAATAAGGTGTTTATGGAGTACTTGGATAAGTTTGTTGTAGTTTTCATTGATGACATTTTGGTTTACTCTGAGACAGAAGAAGAACATGAAGAGCATTTGAGACTGGTATTGGAAAAGCTCAGAGCTAGCCAGTTGTACTCCAAATTCAGCAAGTGTGAATTTTGGTTAACCAAAGTCACATTCCTTGGATATGTTATCTCTGCTGGAGGATTCTCAG
>VSTD030003795.1:0-10666 GCA_008808055.3 Sporobolus alterniflorus | reverse complement strand
TCAAATTTAAATTCTAAAATTCACCGATTTTAGAATTCGGACCGGGCCGATTCCGTCGCATTTCGTCGAAATTCGACGAATTTGTGAACCCTGGAGACAAGTCGTCGACGTCTAGAGGATGACGGAGCAGACGCCGAGAGGATACATGTCGTTTTTGTTTGTCACTGACAGGAGAAATTTATGTCGGCAATCCGTACTGTGTCTTGCTAACACGTGGAGCTGGATCTGTATATCAGTCGAAGCACAGTACTGTAGAGGACCTGGTTCCGATATCTCTTTGATAGAGAACTTGAACTGTTGATCCAATGTTTTTTTTTCTATCTTGTATGTGATGTGTGGAGGATGAGTTCGGCAAAGTTGATATCATGTGTCATATTTATGAAAAACATGGATCAACAGTGCTTCCTCTCCCCCCCACCACTTATGGACATTGTATTTCAATGTCTTTTTATTGTTGTCATTGATTTTTTTAATCATGTTTAATTATTTATTTTTATTAAAAAGAAATTATTATATATTTTATTATAATTTATTTTATCACTAAATAAAATTTAAATACAACATATAAGTTTGCTATTTTGAATAAGACGATGCCAGAGGTGTAATCTCACTCCCCTTACAATCATCTTATGGACAAGGTTATCTAATTGTGCACTATGCAGATGATGCATTAAGTATAATGTCTATCCAAGCAAGATAGTTCTTCCTAAAATGTTTGCTTCAGTCCTTTATGACATGCACAAGTCTTCGAGTTAACTTTACCAAATCTTTTCTGGTGTCCATCAATGTGGCTAATGATAAAACAGAGATTCTAGCTGCGACACTTGTCAAATTGGCACTATGTCATTCACATACTTGGGGCTCCGATTGGGCACCACAAAGCCTTCATTGCACGAGTTCATGCCAATTTTTTTCCCAAGAATAGAAAATAGATTAATGTGCATCACCCTTTTCACTTCCTATGCTGATAGGTTAGCTCTAAATAACTCAGTTTTATCTGCTCTACCAACAAACTTCATGTGCATGATACAACTGCCGATCGAGATAATTGATCAAATTAATAAATATAAACAACATTGTCTATGGAGGGGCTCTGATCTCCATAAAAAAGGAAACTGCATAGTGGCATAGAGTAAGGTACAAAGACCCAAGGCACATGGAGGTTTGGGAATAATAGATATAGCAGCACAAAATAAGGTCTTACTAAAGGACTGAGGGGGCGACCGGAGGGGGTTGAACAGAAACCAAATAAAATTCTTTGCAATAATCGGTCTATGTCTTGAATTCAAAATCCCGAATAAACCTCTGTGCTAGAAGGTGATGAATGCACTTTCCAACAGTAAAAAATAATGATTTCAATAAAATTATGAATCTAGTGAAAGCGAAAGAAGAATGAGATCAATCAGACTTACAGTTACTAAATTACGCTCAAAACAATGATCAAAAGTTGAGCTAAAAATATTAGACCGGACTTGTCCTGTAAACCTAGAATTGTTTATAGTTCTTATGAAAAAACGAACCTTTCCTCCCTAACTTTGATTTCTGAGCTACGAGACATAAAATAGGATGAAACTTGGACACAAGAGTCACTTTAACATAATGAACAAGTCTCCAAGGAGTTTTTTTCTAAATCCAAAGATTTTCATTCCGATTTTGGATAAACTTAAAAAATGTAGGTTTTTAGGGAACCGGGAGAGATCCGCCAAACCGAAAGAGCTAGAGTCATGGATTTACTCCAAGGTTAGAGGTAGATGATGAAGCTCGTCCTAGCACCTAAACTCATGTAAGGAATCGAAGAAAAACTCTTTAAATCACGAGATCGAAAATTGGGCAAAAAATACATCTGAAAAATACAAAAATAAAAAACATTGTAGCTCATGGAGGGAGATGATTTAACTCAAAAGCACAGCTATATTGATGCGAATCAAGAGTTTATAACGTGTGAAAACCACTCAAACATCTTTTCACTCTTTAGAAGATTTGAGAGATCTCTCATTTCTCTGCTCTCTTCTCTAAGACATGAAGCACATCCACACTTAGTAAAATAAAAAACTAAAGCAAAGGGAGTAGGAGAGGAATACCTCTCACAATAGCCCTATGATTCTATTTATAGCGAAAAAGACTAAAATGCCCTGTCGGCTAAAATGGAAATTACAACTAATGAAAGATAGTTTGGTCTGACTTTTATTGCACCACATCAGATGCCATCGAATCAACCGTCTTTCACTTCACTTCCACACAACATCCGTGATGATGCCACATACACCATCCGCCATCACTCCACCAGTTTTGAGGCAAACTAAGAAAACCTAGCCTAACTTGCTTCGTGATGAAGCAAGTCATCGAATGTTGACGGGTGTTCTCACACAGTCTTCATCCGCTCATCAATTTTGAGGCACAAATCAATAAATCTCCTCCCATTTGATTTTGTGACACAAACCAAGAAACAGTCGCGGTGATTTTGATGTCCAAATCACCAAACCATCGACCTTGATTTTGAGGCTCAAATTAAGAAACCGTCACAGTGATTTTGAGGCCAAACCAGTAACAAATCATCAACACTAGTTTTGAGGCTAAACCGAAAAATCCGCGCTTCTCGTCTCCTCCACATGTACGATATGGATCAGACACGGTGTCATCTGACCTCCCGATCATCCGATCATCAAATACTCAACTTATGCTTGATCATCCTTGACAATAAAAAGAGAACAGAGAGAGTATGTGACAAAAAATCTGTCACACACACAATTCAGTTATGTTACGAACCTGCTTCATAAAAAAATTCTCTTACAAACCTCAAGAACAAGCTCAGGCGCAACATTTTAGTGAGGAAGCATATGCTTCAGAAACATCGAAACATCAAAGAATAAGTGATTCTTGTCTTCTTGACATGGGGAAAATGCAGGGTGTCTACAAATGCGTATAACAGTATCCGTGTAGCATGGAATCGAATACAAGGGATGATTAACGTTACAAATTTACACCTGCATAATGAATTTTGTCCCAAAACCACTAGACCAGAGCTGGTACCATATCGCCAGCTGCTTATGATACAATTCACTTTACAGTAAGGACGGGATGTGGCTGAGCAACACGTATCCAGAAAGCACCACACGGCCGCGCTCCTTCACCTTAGTTTTGTAGTTCACCATTCGATAGAAAACATTGAGTGAATCAGCGAAGAAAGGAGCAGGTGAAACAAAATAAAAAATAACTCCAGAATAAACAAGTGGCATTACCTCTGCCCTTCAGGCCACATTTCAGTAATAAGTGTTTCTCCTGGGTAAACATGATGAAGAAATCGGCAGGATATACTTTTCACGACTTTTGGTTCCATGTTGCAGAATGACCTCATGACAGCTCGAATGGCTAACCCAAGTGTACTTAGTCCCGGCAATATCGGGTGCGAAAACCTTCAGATTTTTACTTTTCAAGTTAATCAGCCTGAAGAAAACAAGTGTGTAGGAAAGGTGGAACATATGTAAAATTCATTGGACTTATGACATGTTTGTTGCGTCCCTAGATTATTGTAAGCTAGATTATTGGTGTGCTAGACTATATAAGTTGGGGGAACAAGAGCCTTTTTGTTGGAGCTTATAGATTATCGGGGCTTAATTGTTGTCTTTATAGTAGAGGCAATGATCTGAAATAAGCCACTCTCCACCAGCTTATCGATTATCATGATCTTAAGGTCCAGACTACATAACCTGTTCCAATAATGTAGCATGTTTGTGGCAGCTTACAGATTGTTGTAAGCGCTTACAGTAATGTGTAAACTGTAAACTGCAACAAATAGAGCCTTAATCTAAGGAAAGAAGATGATAGTGCAAGTCATCAATAATTGATAAAAATGTAAATTTTAGACATATCACATATGATCCTGCACAGGTGTGTAACACCGTAGTCCGTAGCATATCTAGTACAGTAGTACATTGTATCGGCTACTCACAAAATCGACATTACTGCATGTGTAGTGCAGTACGTGAACATGAACTACAACTATTGTAGCAACTGCAAGCGCTGGGATTAGATAGGGAAGTTAAAGATGAATTAATTAGATCTCTTCCAATAGTTTGGTTTCTATCTAGGATATTCATATTGTAATAAGGCAACATAGGCCATTGGATCACAAATTCACAAGTAATTGAATATTGATCTAAGGCCTTGGATTAGCGACTACAATAATAGTTACTTTCAAGCATTTGGAAAAGTGAAATGAATAAGGAACTGGAAGTGACTTGTAACTAAAGAAGCATACCCTGCAGCCTGAGCAGCAATAGGATCGGAGTGCAGTGGATCAAAATAGGTGCATACGCCGCACAGTAGTGCCTGAGCCAACAGGAGAAAACATCAGGTTTTAAACAAGAGAAACTCAATAACACTCCTTTGAAGATTTCCTAATCAAAGGCAGAATTTTTAAATCATACTCGGAACAATGTAAGTCAGCATTTGGATATCTTCCTAGAGTAGGACAGACGAATTAGATCAAAGAAATCAACTATAGAGGACAGACGTGTTTAACATGTGCACAGGAAATGCAAATATTTAAAAATACATAGTGCTCTGACATTTGCACTAAATAGGGCAGCAGACATAACAAAAAAAAGGCAGACCGGTGCACGTAGCTTTTGCTTGTGCAGGTACCGCTTTGGGTTTTATGTACGCAACGGTTATGAGCACCACAAGAGAACAGGGAACCAGCCCTAAAGTGGCTAAGTATCGGTATAATAGGAAGGAAATAAAATAAGGATGAATAAATAGAATGAGATAAAATTTGGTTGCTTTAATAGGAAGGAAATAAAATTAGGGAGGAATAGATAAATCCAACTGCAAGCTCTAGCCAATCCATATCAATTTGGTATCAGAACCATCCAAAACATCAAAAACCATGTTCGACTCTGAGATCGATCCTGCGACGATGTCGAACACTGAGAAGATGAACTTCCTCATCACCCAGATTGCTGCCATGAATGAGCAATAGAAAAAGACCTATGATCGGCAGACCTTGATCTTGGTCCAGATCATGACCATCATAGTTTTTAAGGTGGTAATGCAGCCAACTCCCTTTTTATCTTTTAAGCAGTAAAGCGTAAGACAAGACGACATTTTAATTATATAGTAATATAAGAAAATCTAGTCAAATAACATTAATATATCACTAAATCAAAATACATAATTAGCCCATATGTACAACCCCTCTTAACCCTAGTCAGCCGTCACCTATAAAAAGAGAAGAGAGAGAGAGAGAGAGAGAGAGAAAGTGGCAGCTGCCACCACCTAGCTACAGTGGCTACTCCTCTGCTCCCTCCGCTGCTCCCTACTCCCTCTGCCTTCCCCTACAACTGTTGCAGCCACCAGATGCAGCCGCTGCCACCGTCGCCATCGCCAGATGCAGTAGTCGCTGCCACCATCGCCAGATGCAGCCGCCGCCACCACCACCACCGCCTAGACATGGCATCCTCTGGTAAGGTGTCTCTTCACCGTCCGCCCTGCTAACGCCCCAGACACCCTGGGGACGCCTTATGCAGGAAATTAAGGTGCTGGTGATGCCTTGACCTCAGGGGTCGCTCTACCGCTTAGGCGATGCTTTAGCGACACATCAAAAACTATGATGACCATCAATGGTCAGCTGGACTCCCATGACCGGTGGCTGACCTAGCGGGAGGCCAAGTTGTCTCTACCACCACTCTAACCAGCGTTGTCTACAATCGATTCCTCATCAATGGAATTGTAGCTAGCCTCCCCATTGCCGGTCAAGATGGAGACGCCTGCACCACATCCACAGGAAGAGATTGCCATGTCTGTAGTTCTCCTTTCACCCATCCTCAGCACCATCATCGCAACCACCTCTCCAACTTTTGTGCTAGATCAGATCAGATCAATCTCTGATCTCTCCATTAATGAGACATCTCCATCGATGATCAAATGGAGTCATGGGTCAGCAGCAATAGCTGAGCCTTGAGGTTCTTGCCAGCAAGTTAAAAATAGATCGCACCAGCCAAATCTGGGGTGTTCACACCAGTGTTCACCTCTGCATTAGGGGTACCATCACCGATGTTGAGACCATCACTGACAGCCTTGATGACCTCTTGAACCTCGAGGGCGTCGTCTTGGCCACCTACACGTTATGCGGCTACGTTGAGGTGGACCATATCTCCTTATTGCAGCTCGAGGATGAGCTACTTGAAAGGAGGGGTGGAATGTTATGGGCACCACAAGAGATCAGGTAATCAGCCCTAAAGTACCTAAGTATCGGTTTAATAGGAAGGAAATAAAATCAGGGATGAATAAATAGAATGAGATAGGGTTCGATTGCTTTAATAGGAAGGAAATAAAATCATGGAGGAATAGATAGAATGGGATAGTGTCATCGAGATTAGACATGGGTACCATTAGAGGAACCTTTTTAGAGATTCAGAGAAGAGATGTGTGTAGTTCCTGGTATAGAGAATGAGGATGAAAAGCACAAGCACACAAAGATTTAGAGTGGTTCAGGCCACCAGAGTGTAACACTCTACGTCCACTTTTTCTATATTGCTCCAGTAAGAGCTTGGAGTACAGAGCTTGAGAAAGCTTGAGTGTGTGTTGCTTGAGGAGGGCTTGAGACTAGAGCTTGAGAATCTTGAGAAAGCTTTCCCTAGTAGGAGATGAGATATAGAACCTAGCCTAGCTTCAAGAAGCTTGTGTTCGAATGGGCCTACCTTGCTAAGCGGATGGTCGTGCCCTTTTTAGAGCGAAGGGCATGATTTACAATGCATGACTCATGGATGGCCTACACTGTGCACTAAGGTGAAGCTTACTTCGTAAGGCTCATGGGTAGCTTGCATTGTAAGGCTCAGACGCTTGTAGAAGCTTTGTGACATGCGTGCTTGGAGTTGGCTGTTGTACGAATCTTTGTTTGACCCTCAGTGCACATGCTTGGCATTGACCGAGAGACAAGCTATTGTCCGGGCAATGCCATGCATCGTCCCTCTTGATCAAGAGATGTGCTATTACCTGATTAATAGCGTGCACCCGAGGCTCTGTCAGGAATATAACTTGCAGCGATGGGACCAATCTAGACTGTTATGATGTAATGGCTGCCACTGGCGACTTTGGCATGACCATCATCACACTAGGCCATCTTTACTCCGTGTAGTCTTGTTGGCCTGCTTTCCTTGAGGCCTTGTCTGCATCGTGCGGGCGATGTGTGAACAATGGGGTTCATGCATCTTGGTTGGGACATGTCCCATTGAGGCATTGTCTTCAAGGCGCCCGGGGCCCGGGCTCATAGTGGCTTAAGGCATATTAGCGCCTGCCACGCAGCGAGGCCAAACCCAAGCACTGGCTGAAGCTAGACCCGAGAATGGATCAGGCACGTGGTGCACACACTTGGAGGCAACCAACACCTAGATAGTTCATGATGGCCCGCACCGGACCCGGGGCCTTGCCCATGCAGGTCCAGGACAATGGCTTAGCTTAGTACTGAGGGTACCCCAATCCCATGGTACTGACAGATAGGATTTAGTTGCTTCCTTCCAAAGAATAAGGCCGACCTAATCTATATATAGGACAATCATCACTTGTCTGGGGTCAAGCTGTTGGAAATCAGACACAGGTATGTGCTCTCTCTAAACTCACAAGACAAGTGATTTGGTGCTGTGAAAGGATGCAACTTTTGTGACTATTACTGCCAATATATAGGCGAAGTAGTTACACACAATCACACGATCAAGGCCTTAGTGGCCAACTAAATTGCAGGCCAAGAAACCTGCTACCACTAACTCCCTGAAGAATAGCTCTCCGGGTTGACTGCTACCACTAACTCTAGACTGAAACTGACTCTGTCAACTAGATGCTCACGCAAGAGCTTATTCAACTGACTAAGTAAAGCAGTAAACAGACTAAAGACAAGTCTTACAGACAACATTTCACCCCCTAAGTCTTGTGCTTCAGCCTAGAATCGATTCTGACCATCCAAATCCTTGCACTGAGCTCCGAAAATCTTACTCACCCTAATGCCTTCATTCCAATGTCAGCGAGCTAGTCTTGTGTGCTGATGAACTTAGCCAGAATGCTGCCCTCCTCCACACATTCTCGCACATAGTGATATCTCACACGAATGTGCTTACTGTGCTCATAAAATACATGATTCTTCATAAGGGCGAGAGCAGATTTACTGTCCACCCTCAGCTCAACTGGCTTAGCCTCTTCCTGCCTGAGATCAGCAAGTAACCAAGCCAGCCAAACCCTTGTGTTGCAGTAGATATCGCTACCACATATTTAGCTTCACACGACGACATGGCCACCACTCTCTGCTTGAGGGAATGCCAGCAGATCAAACTTGTGCCGAGGAAGAACACAACACCAGAAGTGTTGTGGTTGTCATCGAAGGCGCTGTAGCCGACCAACTTCGCTCCACCTGTCCCCCGCTGGTAGAAGCACCCATGGTCAATTGTCCCGGCGATGTAGCGGAGCATCCTCTTCAGCGCCGCCATATCCTCCACCGTGGGCCGTTTCATAAAGCGACTGAGGTAGCTGACAATGAAGATCAAATTTGGCATCGTGTGGACCAGATGGTGGAGGCTGCCGATGAGCTTGCGGTATAGGGTAGCATCCTCCAACTCCGCCTCGCTGTTCCAGCTTAGCTTGAGCTGCTCTTCCATCGACGTCTGCATTGAATTGCAATCCGCCATGCTCATCGCCTGCAAGATCCTCACGACATAGTGTGCTTGACACAATTTGATGCCACCAGGCCCCTGCTACACCTCCAATCTGAGGTAGAAGGTTAGCAATCCAAGATTAGCCATTTTGAAATGCAGCTTCATCTCCTCCTTAAACCTCATGATCTCATCCGGAGTAGTCCCCGTGATGATCAATTCATCCATGTACACGTCGACGATGAGCCGGCTTCCTCCCCTGCTTCCCTGTAGTAGATGGCATACTCGTGCTCACTCTGGTGGAACCCCAGCTTGTGCAAAGTCCCATCAAGCTTCTCGTACCACACTTGTGGTGCCTAGTGCAAACCGTACAACACATGCCAGAGTTGCAACACCTTGTGCTCTTCTCCAGTGATAACGAAACCTTGCGGCTGCTGCACGTAGACCTCCTGCGTGAGCTCCCCATTAAGGAACACGATCTTCATGTCCATGTGATGGACCTCCTAGCCTTCATCTGTAGTGAGGGTCAGGACGAGGCACACATATTCCATTCGTGCCACCAGCGTGAACACTTCTACAAAGTCGGCGCCAGCCTGTTGAACATAGCCCTTTGCAACAAGGCGGGCCTTGTTCTTGATCACCGCACCGGCTTCATTCTTCTTCTGCTTGAACACCCAGCAGAGTCCAATTGCATGATGCCCGCGTGGCAGCTCAGTGAGCTCACAAGTGTGTTTTTCTTTGATCGACGCAATCTCTTCTCCCATCACCGATCGCCATGCCTCATCTTGATCCGCCTCTACAAATGAGGCAGACTCCTCGTTGCCAGTGGTGATCTGCAACTCCTCCTACACTTACCGTGGTCGCCCATGCTGCACTGATGCAAGAACATGCATCGCCTGCCCAGGAACCGGCTTGTCACCAATGACCTGGTTCATGTGGCGGTACCAGACCGGTGAGTCTTCATGGAACACGTCCAGACACTCCTCATCACCATTGATCAGAGTCACAAACTCGACTACCTCCGGATCAGCCAGTGGTGGAGTCTGTTGATCCGCTTGGGGCGTCAGTGATGGAGGCGCAACCCTTGTGGCGGGCCATCGACGTTGATGTCAATGTTGTTGTCCAACACACACGTGGTGTAGAACTTCACCGTGAAGTCCTGCTGTGCCACCAGCTCACCGTTGCCTACGCTCGATGTCCGCGACCATCCCCTGCTCTCATCGAAGACGACGTCGCAAGAGACGTACACATGCCCCGTGCTGGGTTGGAGCATCCGGTACGCCTTGGCCCCATCCAAGTACTCGATGAACACCATCGGGGTGCTCCTGTCATCATGCTTCTTCAAGCCTGACCTCTTGTCCATGACAAAGCCAAGACAGCTGAACGTTCTGAAGAACCCGACCGCCGGCTTCCTGCCATGATAGGCCTAGAAGGGGGTCTTGCCATCCAATGCCTTGGTGACTGCCTCACCCCAGTACCGTGATGACATTTCCCTTTCCTTGAGAGCAGCGCACGTGCTGTGGTGAGCACTGTCTGATTCCTGTGTTCCATGACTCCGTTCTGTTGTGGGGTGTAAGGAGTGGAGAAGTGACGCTGAATACCTTCATTGGCGCAGAAAAGCAGTGAATTCCTTAGCGGTGAACTCCCCGCCATTGTTAGTGCCCAACACACGCAGTGGGCGTCCAACTTCAATCTTTGTCGCTGCCTTGATCTCCTTGATGGACGCGGTAGCATCACTTTTGGCAGAGAGCAAATTGATCCACATGTATCGTGTGGCATCATCCACCAGTAGGAGGAAGAAGCACCGACCGTCTGACATCGCCGGTGTGATCGACCCACATAAGTCTTTGTGCACAAGGTTAAGGGGAGAATCTACTCTGAACTTGGCCTTTGCCGGGAATGATGCACACTGCTGCTTGGTGAGGATGCAAGTGTCGCATGTTTGTGAAGGACTGGAGAAGGTGACCAGAGGGGGGGGGGGGTGAATGGGAGCCAAGCAAAATTCTTATACAAGAACTGACATAGAT
>VSTD030003794.1:0-10666 GCA_008808055.3 Sporobolus alterniflorus | reverse complement strand
TCTCCACGTGCCAGGTGCAGACCGCACACGGCGCCACCCGACCTCTCGACTGCCCGGCCACCGAGTACCCGACCTGTACGATCATCCTCAATCCTCTGCATCAGGTCTCCTACTCCTGCCACGGTCCTCGTCGTTGCACGCCATGCCGCACCTGCACACCACGAGACAAGCAAACGTGATTCTCCGAACTAAACAAAGATAAAAAAAACAAAATGTCCCGCATTCGAATTCAAACCTCGTCAAATCAATGACTCATCAAAATCAAACCAAAGAACTGATCACTTGATTTTTCAGAAAGCTATGCCCAGTTGTCGGTGAAACGGTAGTGAAGACTCAAATTCAGATTATTGACACGGGATTCGATCGTTTGGAGCATGCAGTTTTTGTGCTTTGCAATTTACTTTGTGTTATTGAGTAATCCCACATTTCAAGCGGGGCCTGACAGTGTTCGCTCGCTTTTCCTTTCCATACGTGCCGACACCATGGAAAGGTCATAACATTTAGACAAGGTCTCTATGCGAAATAATAAGCTTACCAATAAGACCTTGTCTCTCTTGTCTGGCATCCGTCCGTTATTTTGCATTCGCCATCGCTCACTTTAACATCTCACAAACCATCGTGCCTGAAATTTGCAGGCGATACATAAAACTTTCGAGCACCAGAGAACCTTATAAATTCACATGCTACTGCAGCAGCTTGGATCCATCACAGTAATCGTCGTCATTGCAAGTTTACAATACTCGAGCAAAATAAGAGGTCAAAATGGAGTACACAGCCAACAAAACACTACCCCATGCACGCCGTCCTCGATAACCAGATCATTGCAGCATGCTCCTCTACTGGGACTCCTTTGCTCATGATCCTATATTTCTGCAGGACAGAAACATGCATCAGAAAAGTGGTTGTCGATAAAGAGAGGCAAATTTTTTTTAAAAAAAACATGTAGTTGTCGTCAGACACATTACCTGCCTACTCTTACCCTCCTCGAAGCTCTCTTTTGAGGCAAGAGCAGATTGGAGCTTGTTGTAGTGACGCACAAACATGTTGATAGAGCTGTTGGATGGTGCATAACCCTTAAAAAATTTATAATTCTTGGCAGCTATGAACTAGCGCATCTCACCATCACTACCTACCAGTTGTATCATCAGTTCAGCTAAAGAAAAGCCCCATTCTACCTTACATTCTCTATTTTCTGTTGGAGACTACGTTCGAGTAACATTGACAATTGACATGACTACAACACGTGCGACTGAATTAGCCAACTGTCAGTTATTACCATGATACGTGCAGAACAAATTGCAGCAAATAGCCATCAGCTCATACTCTATTGTAGCTCTTCTGCCTGCAAGTGACTCGGAAGCTTCCGAGCTTGGTTTCTGGCCTGCCGAAGTAGCCACATCCATGGTCACAGCTTGCACGCCACAACTGGTTCCAGAACCATTATTTGCGGCGGAAGGGCAGGGCTGCTCGGCTAACCTAACGTTGTCCTTGACTCTATTGGCCTGAAGAACTTGGCTGCATTACTTGAGCCACAAAGAGCTCGTGGTGTGTCCAGCGTGAATGGAGCGATGGGGCTCGTTCACGACGTGCGCGGGTCATGCGAATTGGCCGGCATGGAGTGCGTTGCTCCGCGGTGACTTGGTTGTATTTTGAGCCGAGAGAAAGAAATACAAAGAGAAACCGGTGTTTGGTCTTTCGGTGGCGGGGCGTTCGGCGCCTGACAAAATCATCTCGTCGATAGTATTCTTGTGATTGTTCGGCAATCCTCGGTTCCACCCAACAGGGCTTCTGCAGGACAGACAAACGCAAATGAGAAATTGGGGGGAAAATTAAGACTTCTATGTACGAGGTGCATTACCCTCTTGTTCCTATTCTCCTCGAGGCTTTCCTTCGAGTCAAGAACGAATTGGAGGTTCTTGTATTGTCGCACAATCATGCTGATAGAGCTGTCAGGTGGTACATAAACCCTAACTAAGTATATGGCATCCCCGGTCTCGCTCCTTTGCGTACTTGTCTGTTTGCCACAGAATTTTTCTTTGAAGTACGGCCATTTATATGGAGAACCATATAAATCTGAGACAGGAACTCATTTCTATGCAAATCATACTCATCTAGAAGATAGTGCCATGCAGACTCGAACTCTATCACCGTTAACATGCAGACAGGAATTACTAGGTCCATTTATTGATTTCGCTGCAAGTGGTCGGACATTTCTTATCCAGATCGGATATATCTGATTCGATTTTCATCGGATATATCCGACCTACTTGAGATTAATTGTTTAAATATTAGCCAAGTTTCAGGTTGTTTACCTATTCACCCCCCTATTAACTTTCACTACCTTCCACATCTGTACCCCTATGCACCGTACCCTCCTCCTGGTGATGGTACTCATTCTCATTCTGGTGGTGCTGGTCCTCCGTGGTACGCACAAAGTGCTAACCATGAGTTCAATCCTTTTCATTGGTGGGAACCTGTTCGACGCTGACCTAAGTGGTTGGTAAAGCATAGTGCTAGCCCAAATATTTACGTGAGTAACAAATCATGTCTCAGAACATCTGGTGAGTATAGATCTGATTCTCATGACATCTCTCGCTCTATGGATCATGATAGATCGAAGGTGATTGCACGGAAGGTAAAGGGGAAGACAGGCTCAAACAACCAATGTGGTGGTGAGTCGTCAGGAGTGTGGTGCAAGTTCATGAATCTACGCAAGGTCACCAAGCAATTCACGAAGGCACAATTGTGGAAGCAATGGAATAGACTCATCATAGAACGCCCCACCAACAATATGATCAATGATGAAAAGAAGATTTATCAACAAGTCTTAAAACATCTTGAAAAAGATCTTTAGCTTGACAAGGAGGAAGACGAGGAGGAGATTGAGGATGGCAACAATGAGTAGAAATTATTCAAAATCATTATATATTTTTATTATAAATTAGTATGTATTTTATTTTTAATTATTATGTAATTTCTATTTTCAAATTTTATGCAATGTTTAAAAATTTAAATTCTATAAATTCAAATTGTTGTGTCAATTTAATTTTACATGTAATAAAGTTCAAAATAGTTAAGTCTGATAGAGAAGCTAACATGATGCTGACGTGGTTGTGGGCTGGCGATCGGAGTGTTGGTGGTCGAGTAGGCAGTCCAGAGCTGACGTGGCAAGGTTGAGTAGGCTAAAACCAGCCTTATTACTCGATGGCAACAAGAAGAGGAAAATTTTAAGAATTATTTTGGAAAATTAAAGTAAACTAAAAATGCTCTAAAATGCTGGTATCCTTTTATTGCTGTTTAGGATTTGTGTGAGAGAACATTATGTTACCGCTGAAATTATGTTTATCAAAGAATAGAGAACTAAGGTTGTCTGCGCTGGTGACCGCTAAAGGCATCTATACGCCAAAAATAGCGTTGGGGTTGCTGCAACAGTATTACTAACGCCTCTATTTTACAAGTGCTACAAGGCACTTTCATCCCTAACGCATCACTGTAGCTACACTATCGTTAGTTGCTTGCTTCTAGTTGCTACACATAGAGAGAGAAAAAGGGAGGGCGTGGCCGGTGGGTGAAGAGAAGAAAAAAATGAATTGTAAAATAGCGGACACCTCGTTAGTCTACCACAATTTATATTTTTAAGAAAAATAAAAAATGAATTATCTATTTTTAAGAAATTGTGATTTATAATTTATATTGACCATGTTATTATAGAATAGTAAAAATAAAAGATGACAATTATATGGAATAATATAAAATAGTGGATAATTGGATATAAAGATTTAATATAGATGTCAATAAGTACAAAAAATTATACTATAAAAACTATAGAGGACAAAGAATATTTTTTTAGAGGTGAAAGAGTGAATAGCAAAGAGCATCAGGATGGTAGGACTAATTTGTCATAGTCATAGTTATTTCTTCATGGGTGACATACTATGAAATAATTAAGAATACAAAAACAAAGGTTGTCTAGCGTGATCAAAACACGGCTAAGGTCTAATGACATAAGGACTATAGAAACTAAGTTTGTTTCAAAATTTACTCGTGTGCAATCCTCACCAGGTGTAGTAGATTGGCAGAATGAGTAAATGAATTTTGGCATTCAATCAAACCGTAACTAAATTGGGTCCAAGTACCCCAAATATGACCACTTTCACAGCCCAATGTTTAACTTAAAAAAATATCAGGCTAGCTGCTAAGAAACAATACATGCCCCATAAATGTGAAGTTGCACTTGTGTACGCTTCTCCTTTTCCTGAACATAAATAACACTTAGAAAATTCTTGGTAACACATCAAAACCAAAATATCATTCTCTAACCATCTGACATGCAAAACATTTTCAAGGTACAAACTATTCATCCAAAGTAACAAGTACATAACAAAATATTACAGAATAGAGAGCAGAACTAGAATGAAGCATGAATTCTCAGTGGCAGGAAATTTGGAATCATCACATCTCAGTATGAAACCAAGCCTTTGTTTCCATCATCAGGGCTGCTGGATCTTGAGCTGCTGCTGCGCCTGCGGTTGTATTTTGAGCTCCCCTTCTTGGCTGGGACAGGGTCTGGAGATCTGGATCTCGAGGGATCACGGCTCTTCGAACGGGACCTCAACCTTCCTCGGTTGGCAGGGGGGCTGCTGCTACGGCGATTGGAGCCACCTGCACCACGGCCTGAATGAAGTCTGTCACTTAAATCCCGTCTCGATTGATCCCCAGGGCTGCAGCTGCGTCTTGGGCTAGGACGGCGGTATCCTCCACAATCATAGCGTCTCACTGGACTGCCTGACCTGCTTCTGCTTCTGCCTCTCCTTGAGTAACTGAATGTTGGTTAAAACCTTTAATCCACCCGCCAATTGTAAAGCAACATGACCTTTGCACAGGAACATGAGAGAAAATACGGTGTATGGAACAGTAGCAGCTTAAAGATGAACCTGATTGGTCCAGATACAGTGGGGTTGTGTAATGTAGTCACAAGAGTTTGGCTATATATATAAAGTTTGTGAACCAATTCAATTGTGTAATGTAGTCACAAGAGTTTGGCTATATATAAAAAGTTTGTGAACCAATTCAATGTTTAGTATTAACATAAAAAACTGAGGCATACAAAGAAACAAGAACTAAGTGCTGTATCAATATCAACAAACTTGGGGGTATGATCATACAAATTAAACCCTAAATTATTTTGGTGCCACAGACATCCATGGCAGCATTGATCAGTCGAGAAAGAGAAATTGAAACTTGAAGAAATGGTAAATCCAACTTGATCAGATATGATAGTATTCGATTCTGCCATATTCTCCACTCTGTGGTGATACTCTTTTGCTAGTTATGTAAGATCAAAGTTACTAGTTTGTATAAATTGAGAATTGTAAGTTTGTAACTGATTATAATATTGCTCCCTACAATTTGTGCATCTGTGATATCAAAATAGTGTTCCTATCAATCAACTTCAACTATTATAATAATTGTAACTAAAATACATTAAACAATAAAGATAAAAAGAAAAATCAGATTTCAGAAAGAGGTTAATTTCAAGCCTGCAAATAAATTCTAACCTGGATGGGCTAGTGGCACCTGGGGAGCCACGATACCTCCTTACTGGTGTGCATCTACCGTATGGACCATTTCTTCCATACCTGAACAAAATGGGCCCCATAAAAATGGCAAGTACTCAAATCGATCTAAGTTTCTTAAATGTTCTGATTTCAGTACCTATTGAAATTATTCCATCTATCATTCCTTCCACCATCGTAACTGGACCGAACAGGGAAGCGTTCTGGAGATGGTGTCCTGTATCGACGTGCAAATGCATATTCTTTTGTAAAACCACGTCCTTTCCTGATGCGCTGTCCATTGTCTGCAGCACCCACCGTTGAACCTTTACCATTTGTGGCCACAGGTTCACGGTTTGCTGGGTTCATTTCTGTGCCAGTCCCTGCAGCGTCAGTGCCATTATTGTCATCTGCCTTTCCAGGCTTTGTCAAATTTTCATCAACCTTAATGGGGTTTGTCCTGGAGCTTGCACCTGGATCATTCCTGCAACGAAACATTCACTTTTCTGTTAGTCATCCAAACAAGAGCTTGTCATTTGAAAGTGCATCAGGATAAATTATGCACTCTAGCTGGGCAGTAAAAAAATCCTGATACAAAACAATGTGCTCTAACGAATCATATCGAGATAGTGCATCAAACTTCTCAATTTTATTTCCAGACCTGTCATCAGACTCATTTTCATCATGTGGCTTGTTGCCTGTAGCAACTGGTTCTTTGCCTTTCTCAACATCTCCAAAAGTTTTAACTTGTTCAGAATATGCTGTTTTGGTATTCTCTTGACCTGCAGATGTTATTAACAAAGCTTGTTATCGCATCAATATTGCAGACAGAAATAGTAAGGAACTGTCATCTTGGTATGCTAAAATGCAGAACTGAACACAAATAAACTTCAAGCATAAAAAACTGTGGCATATGACACAGCATGTTACAAGCAGTTTTCAGTTTGGAGAAGGACAGTACGTGATAGTTCAACAGAGTAGTTTCCAGTTACAAAAGGCAACAATGCTATGAATGTTAAAAGGCTTCACCTTTTCTACTCCATATTTATCACATTGAAAAGCAAAATATGAAGTACCTTGGTCAGATTACGTGATCAAATAAGAATGGACAGTCTGAATTTCTTTTTTTAAAACAACGATGGTAAAAGGCTTGGTTGTTGTTGTTGTTGTTGTAAAACAACGATGCTAAAAGACTGAGGGCTGTTTGGACGCTGCCTGGCAGGCAGCTCGCCGACTCAGGCGCACATCAAAGCCCAAGAAAACCTGGGTGCGACACCAAACTCAAGTGCTTTTGGCAAGGGCACCGTCAAACAAGCCCTGATTGCTTCAAACACAATCAATGAAAGCACCAAATAGTTCCAAAAAATATTAGACATGGCATGTGGCAGACAGAAATCAACAGGAATATAAGAACTCAAAATGTTTTAGCAGAACAAAGATATTCACTTACATTGTCTGCTAGAGTATGTTGATGACAAATATTAAACATGCACAGAAGCCTAAATCTAATGACAATTAATTTTATTACCTTTTGGCAAGGAACGCTTCGTTCGATGACCTGCATCTTCACTGTCAGAATCACTGCTATCTGTCTTTGAGGTTTTTGAATCATCACTTGAACTCAAATAGCTCCTACAAGTTAGAAGAGCACAAATAGGTGCAATTTCAGTTAGAAGTCCTTCCATGCTAACAAAGTAGCGAGATTGTAAGGTTAAAGCTGTACTGTCTAGATTTCCTTTTTGTTTTTGATACTCTAGTCTTCCTCTTACTATTCACATGTTTACCCTTCCTCTTTGTGGACTTGCGTTTATCCTTCTTAGACCCTTTTCTTCTCTTACGTCTATGATCACTGGATGAACTAGTATCCACTGAAGATGAAGAGTATGATTCTGACTCAGATACACTATCTGAGGAATAGGACCGTGAGTCTGAAGTGTCTGAGCTATAAGAATCAGAAGAATAGTGTTTCCTCTTTTTGTTTCTTTTAGAATCCCTAGAGGCAATTTTGGTTTGGACTCTTTGCTCATCATCAGAGTTAACATCAGCTTTTTTTAGCTTCTTCTCTGTAAAAACAGGTACTCATCAAAATAAGCAGAGAGAGCATGCAACATTTCACCAATATATAAATTCATCACTTTATAGTTTATACCTTTCTCACCTTTCACCTTATCCTGAGTGTTTGTACCAGAGACTTCGCCACAGTCTACAATTTTCACTTGACAAGAAGGCACGCCACTTTCACTACCTACTGCTTCCAGCTTCTTCAGCAAATCTACTCCGCTGAGCACCTTCCCAAAGACCACATGTTTGCTACAAAAAATGAAATTTGAAATCATTTTTACAGTTGAAAGACCTTGAAGCCATTAGTATGAAAACAATTATTGTTAAGGGCTTAAGACTAATATAATACACAATCCAAGTTGATGTCATCATATACTCAAAATATTATTTGACACAATGCCATTAAATTTTTTTGTCATGGAATATTAGTTTTTGTTTGGACACAAGGAACTAAAAAATCTAATAGAGCCAAGTGATAAAAAGAAACAACAATACCAATCAAGATGAGGTGTAGGCTTGAATGTTAGAAAAAATTGTGACCCATTGGAGTTTGCTCCAGAATTTGCCATGGATAGGACACCAGGCTTATCATGTTTTAACTTGAAATTTTCATCTGTGGAACACAAGCACAGAAAATTTCAGAAGAAACTTAATACCATCGGTATAAATGGGCAACAAACTGATTCTACAACAGACAGATCAACCTGGAAATTTTCCACCATATATGCTTTCTCCACCACGTCCTGGAAACAGCATGCAATGTTGAGCTCATAAAGTACACTACAGCAAGAAGTCAGTTGAAAGAAGAAGCCTGGGCTAACGAAGCAATACCATCTCCCTTTGAAAAGTCACCACCCTACAGGAAATAAACTTGATAAGTTTAGTTTAGTTTGGAAAAAAAGTGATTCCAAAATGGAATTGAGTAAAGATATCTGTATATCAGAATACGAACTCTGGATTAATTGCATAAACAGAAGATGCACATATCATACCAAACTCCATATAACTTAGCATTATAACCCCACAAAAGAGTAAAACATACAGTCACTAGCTAAGAAATATGCCGTAATCAGAACAGCTGCAATCTTTAGGTACCTGAGCAACAAACCCTGGAATGATTCGGTGGAAATTTGTTCCCTTAAAATAAAGTGGTTTCTTTGTAGATGCTCCAAGACCTCTTTCGCCTACATGTTCATCAAAGCAAAGTAAGGCCTTAAGCTATCAATGTGAGAAAGCTTGCAACTCCATACTGTACTGTACCAATATCTACCTCATCACACACAGAAAGAGCAAGCAAATAGAATTACCAGTGCACAGAGATCGGAAGTTCTCTGCAGTCTTCGGGACTACATTAGCAAAGAGCTGCAAAACCAAAGATAAAAGTGAATCAGCTCATGCCACCCATGCCCTCCAAGAACACAAAACATCCATTGCTCAAAAAATCAAGGCCGAGCATGATGCCACAGGCTTTACAACCTCGAAAGTAATCCTCTCAGCTTTGTCTCTGTCGATGGATATGTCCATGAAAACCTGGGGGTTCTTGACCTTGGGCATGGCTGCCACCACCCTTACGGGTAACCTGCACAAGTGACATGCGAATATCTTCAGCTGCACCACAAGAGCAAGGTAATGCGAAACTGCTGTTTAGAAGTGCTCCTACAAGGTTAGGTTACAAGAGGCTCCACCCTGCCCAGCTCGATCTTGCGCTGGAGAATAACAGTGCAGAACGGAACGAAATCGAATCGAACCACGGGATTAATGGATTTCGCACCGCAATAGTAGCGACCCAAAACTAACAGGAAGGATTGGACATTGGAGTAGCGGAAGATTTGGCTTTTCGCATACGATTTGGTCTAGAGTATCGACCCAAGCAAGGCGGGGAGAGCGTACCGGTTAGTCTCGATGGATCTCCACCCGGCGCCGTGAAAGCAGGCGGCGAGGGAAGGAGGCGGCGGAGGAGGGCGCCGGCGGCGGCTTCGAACGGAGAGCGAGGAGGTGGAGGCGGCGCGTGCGTGCAGGTGTGCCAGGCCTCCCTGATGATGGCGGCGGTGTCCACGCGACACAAATTGGGCCGCTCTGGCCCGTGGACCGGTACGGGTCGGGCCTGCTGATGCCCAGATGTTTTCTCCACTGGAACCCAAATAAAGTACTTTTTAATTTTTATTTTAGAATTCAATTTTTGTTCTCAAATAATTGTTATTTTTACTTCTCAATACATTTTCTATCTTTCTGATATAGCTCTATCTCTATCTCTCTCCTTGTTTCTTATGCATCCCACTTTTTTCACTTTTTCTTAATCTCACGTTCACAGGTAGAATGGCAATTAAAAGAGAATAGAGGTAGTCCAGGTACATATTTTCCTTACAATTACAAATATCATTTTTCTCACTTGCGTCTTACTAATGCATAAGTTTGTTACATGCTACCCTTCGGGTAGGGAACTTGCAGTTTCTAAAGATGTAAATTCTCTATGTTTTCATTTTCACTTCTCAGTTTCATTTTTTACAGCTAACATCAGCCAACTCTAGAAAGTCCATAGAGTTTTTGGAGGTGCTCATATGTAACTTCAAAAATCTGCTTATAGCTGTGTGAGCGTGGGAAAGTTGTTTGGTTGAAATATCTGTCAACAATGAATTTTGTAAGAAATGTCTCTTATGTCTCTGAGGTCATGTAAGACTTTTTATACGCGAATTGATCAAATAAACATGTAGACGACCGTTTTTTCATAAGTTTTTTTTCATTTTTCAATGTTCTATATATATTGACTTATATAATTATTAAAAAAGATATATGAATCACACAAAAGAGATATGGTTCACAGACTCCACCATCGAGTTCAACAGTCTTTGTTCTCCCAACTTGCATCAACCAAGAGCTAATGACATCATTCTTCTCCAGGAAGAACTAGTATCAAAAGATAGAAAATGATAAATGGAAAGCATAATACCAAGAGGCAAGAGCTAGCAGCGACCATCCGTTCATGACGAGCAATGGGGGAAGATTCCTCACCTGCAGCTTGTGAATGGCTGGGCGTACACTACTATAAAAAC
>VSTD030003793.1:0-10667 GCA_008808055.3 Sporobolus alterniflorus | reverse complement strand
TCTCCCTCGCTTGTCAGATAGTTCATAGGTCAATGCAGGTGGCAGCATAGCCCCCCCCACCCCTCACGTCACCCCTACGAGGGGAAGCGTGGTGACCAAGCTAAGCAGGTCAAGATGGTGACACCACAGAAAAGAGTCCCAGACTCCAGCCATAGAAGGACTCGGGTACGAAGATGATCATCGTGCGGCCTCCCCTGGACCACGAAGATGATATTTGAGCCTAGGGCCCCACATGTCGAGTTATAAGGGAACTCTATCATAGTTAGGGGTCCCCAGGACCACCTATAAAAGAAGGCACTATGCTTCAGGTAGAGGCACGAGATACATACCCCCTTCACACGTGAACTAGTCGAGCTCTCTGCTCACCCGTTGTAACACATGTTTTCATCAATATCAAACTGCTGGACCTAGCGTTATTACCTCTGCAGGAGAGAATTGAACCAAGATAAATCCTTGTGTTCTTGGTTTGCGAGACCAACTCAGAACTGGAAACATGTGATCTTGTAGAGCCTGTTTATTGTTGGTGCAGAAAACACCGATAGTTGGTGTACCAGGTAGGGGGATTTGTTGCGTGCTTTCCTCTGAACGTTTTGATGGTTCATTCACCAAAACCCGTCATCATCTCCGACGGTGACCACTAGATTGGTGTTGGATTGGGAGTTGGAGTTCATTTCCGTTCGCTTCGGTAGCCTAAGCCTATCTCCCAAGGGGAATGACTCAGGCACTGTCTTTGTGGGAATGGTTCACAGCGGGGTGCTTGCTGATGACAAGCTGTCCCCACCCATTGGTTTCTTCCTCCTCCCGCACCGCCACCGATTCCCACCACCTTCGACCGCCCCGCTTCCTGACTTCACGCCTTGAGATGTCACCTTTGCCCCTTAACTCACCTGCCATCACTCCCCCTCCTTAATCATGTCTTAACCTTGCCCCCACCTTCAATGGCATTAAGATCATTACACTAGCAGTTACCACCCTGGCCACCCCTCCCCAGTGCTTCCCTGACCCCTTATAAAAGGCATCGAGCACCCCCAGCTCTTCCAGCACCTTTCCCCTCCTTTTTGAGCTCTTCCTTGCTCTCTACCACCCCTGTGATGAGCTCAAGTCACCGCTGTTGATCTCCGCCGCCTCGCCACCTCTATGCCACCGCTCGTGCTCTGATGAGCCCGCCAACGGCTTCGCAATGTCTTTGTCGTCCTCCTCGGTCATCGGCGGTGAGCCCTAATGAGTCATAGAGCCCATTGTCCAAGCTGTTGTCGGTCCACCATGAACTGAGGTCGTGCCTCCCGGTCCACCAGTTTTCCCGTTGGAAAATAAATTCGAGAAAACATTATTCCTTACTGTTTTACACTTTAGCCCCTTTAATTGTCGTAAATCAACCCACGAGACCTAAAGTCCCTAGAATTTTGCATTTAGGCCCCTAAACTTCAAAAACTATTGACAGAACGGTCCTAAGCCCTCCAAAAATTCACTCAAGCCCCTGTAATTTGTCCAATTTCCACATATGCCCCTGTATTTTCGCATGAAAGCCCTCCAGATATCTTGTAAATTCAAAATATACCCCTAGAACCTCCTAAAATGACCATTTTGTCCCTAAAACTTGAAAAGCTCATATCTTTCCAACCATAACTCTGTTCCCCGTGATTCTTGCATGAAAATTCTCACAATCTCTCTCTCTCCTTCCATTTATGTGTTCATATATAACAAGTGTTTACTGCATTTTTATTTATTGGTTGTGTGTGCTTTGCATTAGGTAATTCTGTGCCAGAGCCGCTGTTCAAGGATTTTCAAGACCAAGCATTTGAAGAGTCTGAGGTTTTCTTTAGCGGGCAACAAAGTAAGTGTCCTTGATCACTTTTGCACCTATATTTTTCCTGTCTGTTATGTAGAATTTAGAAAAGCATGATAGGAGAAAGCTTTACGTGCACATATGCTAGGCCTACTAGAATTGTTTGTCTATTCCTTGAAAAACCATGTAGAGTAGAATGGTTAGACTATTTTGGGTTCAAATAGTGCTTATCCTCACATGATCTGGTCTAGGTTTGGATAGTGTTGTAGTACCTATTTTTGCACCATGTTGTCATCTTGTATTGTAGTTGTTGTATTTTCCCTATTAGTATGGAGAATAGGGATTTGGGGTGACAAGAATTGAACTATGTTCGGTGGATTCTGACAGTTTGGGTCTTTGTCTGATGAACTCTAGAAGCATGTGGTTAGATATCATACCCAAATCTAAGGACCGATTCATGGAGAGACCGCCCATGAAAATAGTACAACCCTGAGCCTATATGGGCACGGCCTGGTGTAGTATGTGGTAGAGGCTAGTTTGGTGTACCAATCAACAGAATGGGTAGAGTGGACTCTCTACGGATTCATCTGGTTGGAAATGAGTGGGTAAACGAGTGGACTCTCCTGAGAACCACATGGCACAAGAGGGGGCCCCTGGTGATCTGGACTGACACCTCCGGTGAAACATCATCAGGTACACTCAAATTATAAGAAGCCATTGAAATGTCTAGCAGTGACATCCTAGCGCACACCCCAAAAGTATGTAAAGGTATTCCATTGGATCAACGAGTACCTGGATGCCAAGGATGACCGCGACTGATAGGTAATGTGTACAACCTCTGCATAGAGTGGAACTGTCATGACAGTCGTGCTGACGGTCATGAGTGGCATAGACCCTCACACAATTAGTGAAAGCCAGTCTTGCGGTTTGGGTCAAACTATCACAGTGGACTCTGTGGTATCTTCGATGTCACATTTTCAGGTGATGAGATTATTAGTCTAAGTAAGAGTCATAGAAGCTTTTGGCACAATTGCTGAGTAGCAACCATAAGTCTACTTAAGCTTGCCTTCCACTACCATAGATTATCCAACAGGGTAGAGCCTTGATGTCCAGTTTGAGCAAGAAGAAGGAAGCTAGGTGGACCTCTCCCCTGGTCATCACCTGTGGAGGCTCTCTTGTCTGCGCTCAGAGATACCATTGCAATGTTGTGTGCTCTATAATATTTTTCAGACCCCTGGATCATTTTGTAAGAGATATACTATGTTATTGTTGTAATCGTAACATTGTAACTATTTACCTTAATTGTTGGTCGTACATGTGATTTGAACATCCTGGGCACACGTATGGGGACATCGGTTTCACCTTTCCAGAACTGGGGTATGACAAGTGGTATTAGAGCAATATTGACTGTAGAATGCCAACCTAGCTAGACTGCACGTTCTTAAGGACATATATTTCTCAAAAGTATTTACAATTTTTTTGGGCTTCCCTTTTATTTATTTGTGTTATTTGAAATATTTTCTTACACTCTCCTACTTCTACAACTGTAGATGACCCAGATTCGTCGTATCGCCCGTAAGAGCACTGGAGGTTGCCCTACCGTCATGCAGCTGGCACCCTGAGGTACCCCACACTACTAGGAGGAGACTGTTGAGCCACAGTAGCCAGAGGAGTCTGTTGAGCCACAACAGTAGGAGGAGTCTGCTGAGCTATAGCAGTGAGGACATCATCAACAAGGAGGGGAACAATGGTGACCATAGCCACAGTGACAGCAATGACCCGTCGGAGTACACTCCTCTAGGTGACCCCCAGCGTCTTGCAGCCCACTTTCCTCTATGTGCAGCCCATGAACCGACCCACAGGCACCGCGAGCCTGACCGCCGAATCCCAGTCAGACTGGGCAATTAGTACCAAACAGAGTTCATCTTGTGTTCATCACAAACTCCACCCCCATTTAGATTTCTTCCAAAATCTTGTGAGTTTGAGTTCATTTCTAGATATAATGAGTTGGTCTCCGTGTTGGCGACGTCTTGGCACAAGAATCCCTATATATACCAGCGGGATTTGTCCCAAATTTTATCCGCAAGTTACAATCCTAGACGTTGACTAAAACCTTCATGAGTGATTAAATCTGCCGCCTTCGATGCAAATTGGAGCTTGGAGGAGGATGAGGACCCCACGGCAAAGCTTCTCAACCACTTTTGGGGGCTAAAGAACCACCGGAGCGATCTCCGACCATCGATGAGGTACGACTGAGCTACGCCGCTATAGCCTGAGTGCACCACCATCCACCCGCCTGTGAGACCTAGCCGGAAAGCATCGCCATCGTATGCTCTACATTTTGTCCCTACCCGCATCAAAAACCATGCACAGGAGCTCCGTCCCTGCCCTTGTCGGTGAGCCACCTTCGTGAGCCCATGATTCCGTGTGCTGCCACCGCCACTGGTCTAGATCATCGTGTGTTGTCCATTCAAGTTTCAACGCCTCAAATTAAATCCAATGTACCCCTTCACCCGTTTTAATCTAAGTCATCCATCGGGAAACCGACGGTTATGGTTTAATGAAAATTGGTGCACCATGAGCCGAGCCTATGGACCTGACCCACAGAATTGTGAACATGGTCCACTGCCTTTTCTTTTAGAAAAATAATTTGTAAACCTAGAAAAATCCCCGGTCCATGTCTTTTTGCAATAAAACCCCTCTATTTGATTTGTGTTTCGATCCCTAGAATTTTACAAAAAATAGCCCTGAACTTTTCCAAAATTATATTTTAATCCCTGTGATTTTACATTTAGGCCCCTATTTATTTTTTTATAATTATGATAAGGTCCTTGCTCTTTGAAAACATAATTACTTTTAGATCCTTGTTGGTATTTTTTGCACCGACCAGATACAAGGTGGTCAAGATCGTGCATTCTAGTTCTGATGTGGTATTGTGAACTACAAAGCACACGGTGATCTATCCTGGATCAGGCTCCTCCTTAGAGTAATAGCCCTATGTCCAGCAGTTTGATATAGAAGATGAATAGATGTTACAAGGGGTGAGCAGAGAGCTCAAGAAGTTCACATGGTGAAGGGGGAAATGGATCTCATACCCCCTGCCTGAAGAGTAGGGGGCCTTTTATAGACCATGCAGCAGTCAGATACCTATAGACTAGTTACTTTACATCTAGAATTAAGTTACATGACCAGTGGGGCCTCATACTGAGGATGTCAGTTCATAGAGGTTGGACAGGGCTTCCCGGACATTCTTCTTGGCTTCTGGGCGCTGAGGTGGATGATGTCTAGGAACGTTCTTGGAAATGTTGATTTGTGGCGTCAGCTTTACTTGGTTGCTAAACCTTCCCACATGGGGGTCGAAGCGGACGGGCTAGCTTGCCCTCTGCACTGCCCTACGCCTTGTAGTCATTAGATGAAGGGACAAAGCTTTCTGCCAGGCGCTGCCTTGTCCCATCGTGTGGCAGTGGGCGGTGGTGCCTTTCTGGGGGTGAAGGCTATTGGCACTCATAAAACACCGATTTCATGCGCCAACATATCGGGTAGATGTATGAAATAACAATGTATTTGCCTTCTCTACTAACTTAGTTCCACAATTTTAGTGTCTATTTGATTTCAGGAACATAGGTGCCAAATTGGAGCATTTCAAAGAATTACAAGGAAATTAGGAATTCTACCAAAATAAGTGTCACCCTGGGAATGCACCTGGCATGAGAAGGCTGTGTGCAAAGGCCACTAACGTGTGGGCCCAGTGGGTGGCTGGCCGGCCAAACTCCTTAGCCGGCCATCCTGACTTTACATCCTCCCATGAGTTTAATTGGATGTGACGCTCTCCAAGAGGCAATGGAATGGAACCCAAGGCCTAGAGTTGGTGGAGGCCACGATTGATGGTCGGCTAGCCATGTGGCTAGACCAACCAGCCAACACCTGGTGAATTATTGACTTAATCAAATTGGTAACTGCTCCTGGAACTCCTATAAATACCCCCCCTGTTGATGGAATTCAACACATCACACTCTACTTGTAGTTCTCCACTTGTAAAGGTTCTGGTTTAGTAGTAGTAGCACAGGCAAAACCCTATCAGGAGTCGAGATCGAGTCGAGTCTTCACTAGAGCTCCAAAAGTAGTCTTAGAGTTCGGTGAGCTCTTGTATCTTTACCTTTCTTTATAGATTTTGAGTCCTAGTTTTTATATGTTCTGTTCTTGTCTTGTCTTGAGCTTTGATGCATGCATAATTACTATCACTTGGTCCCTCTTGTTTGTTATTATTGCTCTATTTATTATCTGTCCGACTCGATATATTACTCTCGCTCTTTGTAGCTCGAGTGGTTTACCGACATTGATGTGTTTTCTTGTATTTCATCGGCTGATGAGGAAACATTTGTATTTACTTATGGACGTGGTGTCCGGGTTGAAATTCTTCAGTGAAGCTCCATACCTTACGCGGAAGTGGGGTACCCGTAGGAGTGACAGCCCTGTTAGGGCTTTGTAATCCACCACGCCGAGGTTGTGGTAAGCCGGCCAAACCCAGGTTAAAGAGTCGAGTGTACCCCCTTGTATGGATTCCTTGCTGTGGTACATTCTACCTGGGGTTACGAAGCAGAGTATGCAGCATAGCATGTGATTTGGAATCTTGGATAACATGTTGTGATAGATAAGACTACAATAGATCCTTAGGAGTTGACCCTCTTCTCGAGTCTCCCGACTAGGTGGAACATTAGCTTACCCATAGAACTTGGAGTACTAGTGTGTGTCTCCATTAACCCCAGTTAATGTAACATCTATATAGTCTAGTAGTACTCATTAGAGTTACTCCAAGTGTTAGTCCTAGTCATGATAGAGATCCTTCCTCCCTTGGAAAAATATAAATACGATACCTGGAGAATACTCCCGATGAAGTGCTAAATTGACAATTCTATGCGCTTGCGGAGCTGCATAAGAAACATCAACAGATGTGACTTATTGTAGAAATGAGACTCCAAACACAACACCATTCTTTCCAGTTGCGTACCTCAAGTAATACGTCATTCATTCGGAAGAAGATGTAAATAAGATCTCCTTGCTATTTTCCCATGAGAGAATGCACTTTCCATATCGCAACTTTTGTCTTAAGAAGTGCTTGGGCAAACCAATACAATTCAGGACAAGGTTGCAATTTGAATGAGCTCGCCAACCAGTCAAAACTAACCTGTGGCTTAGCTTCAATACAATGGATTAGGATGTAGGTGGAAGCTTGCTAGCATTGCGGCGGGTGTCTTTCAGGCCCGACATAGCCATGTTTGGACAAAGAGGTGCTACGGGTCCAAAATAAATGAGGATAACCTTATCAAGGTAACGATGGGCCTAACGGAACCAATGAGATAGAGCGGCACGATCATGTACCTTTTGATGAACCAAAGGAGCGAAACAATTTACAATGGGATTCAAATGAGTTGAAGGTGGTTTCAAGGTTATACCCACAAAATTCAGAATTCAAAGGTATAAACCTCTAGTAGAGAATAACAGAAACAAGTAATAGCGGTGAGGTTATCAAGGATACACTCAAGATGGTATTTTGGTACTCACACTCTTGCTCAAAGTTAAGATGCACTAGTGAGCTAATGCTTATGTAATGGTGAATTCATGATGCACATGGTGCATATGGTATGGGGCAATGCATATGAGGTGGTGTAATGCACAACTTTTATAACACTAGTTTACTCAACACATGTTTCGTGCCGTTAGATTTTAGTGAGTTGAGCAAGAATGCACGATACTGGAATACAACCTCGGAAGGACTTGTTCAAAGTGGTAATTAGACAAGGTTTTGTAATAGAGGCATCATGGTAGGATTTAGGGATGGCAAACAACATAACTCCCTAGTGGATGCAAGTTTGCCTGGCAGAACAGCCGCTTTGCACTCAAAATTTGAAGGAAAAAGGAATCTGCCATAAAGGACACTTTGAGAAAGGAAGGGATTTGAGATTTCATCCTATAATGGGCTTAGTCCTAGGGGAATACCAACCTATAGCAATGTCGTGCAGGAGTCCATACTTGAATCCGCTAACAACCTCCAAAAAAAATTTCAGTTATCGACGTCAATTCTGACATGACCGTGAATAGCAGTCAGAAAATATCAAATATGGAACTGTTTGGAGGAAAATCTGACCATAAGTTGAATACCACAGTTAAATAGGACTTTCTCAGGTTTCTAACATTTATTTGCACACCTTGATACAATAAACGGTTTAGGAGTATGCAATTTTGAAGTTGGCCGGACTGGTGGAATTCTGCTCTGAGGAGATTTGAGTAGTCCAAGAAATATGAACTTTTGACCCTAAAAAAATGGAATCTCAGGAAACTTTCAATAATCGTATTTCAAATAACGTTCTCAGATTTCCTATGGCTATTTACACGCTCTCATATGATCATCGGTTTAGGAGTTATGTGTTTTGGAAGTTGGCTGAGCTGCTGAAATTCTGTTATGGACAGTATTGAGTATTCTGTTAAATCTGAACTTTTGACTCCAAATTGAATGCAATCACAGGAAACTTCCAATACCAACATTGCAGCTAACTTTCTCAACTTTCTAATAGTTACTCATGTGCCACAATCAGACTAACTATTAAGGAGTTGCGGTCTCTGAAAGTTGTTGGTGGCTGCTGGAATTTCTGATTTGAACGGAATGACGTACTTTGTCAACTTCAGAATTTGAGCTTAACCGAGGCAAAATCTAGGAAAACTCTGAATATCGAAGCCGTAGGGACTTCCCTAAGCTTTCTAAAGAGAGTGGAAACTTAGAATTTTGATATTGGACAAAGGGACCATGAAGCGTTGAGGTGGGAAGGATTCTCAAGATATGACCTCGAATCAGAGTCGATTTTTAAGTTTTTTTTTGGTTTCCAAGATTCGCTTTTGGATGCAGTATGAATGTATGATGCCATGTAACATATCGGCCCCATACGTTACTCACGAAAAGAAAAAGGATGCCAAATATAGATGGTGTACATGCTGTCGGTGGCAAATCACACTCATCCCCGTAGTCAGTTCTAACGAGACAATCTTTTGGAATCGTGGTTAGCGTACCTGCAAAAGAGCACAATATACATATGACATACATCACCACTTATCCCCCCAAGTGGTGCCTGTGCATTTAACTCTGCATGGACAGCGCTGTATACATTAAACGAACGTATTCACGTCTTGAGGAACAGACCACAAGACACCTCTAGGTCCCCACGTCCTAGGTGTGCGGTCGTGACTAGTCACATGATTGACATGCAATCCCTACTGCATAATAGGGACTGTCCTCAACCAAACCTCGTCTTGAGGGGACGGATCCGGGATTCACATCGCCCGGTGGGAGGATACTTACCTTCTTAGCTTGTCGCAGGTGCATCGTTGCAGAAAACTAAATGCAAAAAGTAAATCCCTGTTACCTTGCTACCTGCTAAGACTACTATAGTCCTTATACAGCCTCTAAGTGTATCCTCACCGCGGTTTTCAAAAATAGGATCGTACGTGATGTATAATACCCGTAATGCTCTAATACCAATTGTGATATTCCACCCTTAAGCAAGGATGGTTAGTCATAAACAGGATTATTATAGGGTGTCATTATTGAAGTAATAACGCATAATACATCACATACAAGAATCAAACAAATAAAATGCTTTGAAAGTTAAATTTTATTACAATTTGAGTTTCGAATTCGATTACAGAGTTTTAAGTGGAAAATTTAGAATAAATATATTTGCAGAAGCGGTCGCTCATCGATCAAGAATGACACCTTACCCTAGAGATGCGGACCTCAGAAATGGCTCACGTCGGGAGGGAGAGAGGGAAACACACCTGCAAAACAGCATCAAGGCAAAGCCTGAGCAACTAAAGCTCAGCAAGACTGATCCGTTAACATAGCCATAAATAGATGACTCCTAGCATGCAAGGCTTCATGGGATAAGATATACACTATGTCAAACCCGCGCTAAGAGTAGATCCTTACTTTCAAGTTTTAGCATCTAGACTATAAGTAATTAAGCTTTAACATAAGAGCTAAGTTAATTAAACTTTAAGCCAGATAATCCTGAACTAAGCCAAGCAAGAGTTATCAAACAGGTAATTATAGTAAAGCACATTCATATTTTATTAATAAACATGATTACATTAATTAACTACTTGATGGCAACCACAAGACAAGCGGTTACTCATATCCGAGAATCATGGCGATTCGAATCGATGTACACTCTGCAGGGGAAAACCCGACCAACATGTCACATGCTTTCCATGCCCAGTCCGCATATGGCCCTCCACCATACGTATCTCACGTAGACCGTGCATAGAAACCTTTCATGAGTCACCAACATAGCTGGACAGAGTCACTGCTCCTGAGAAAAATGAATTCTCGACTACATCCCTAGCATGTCGGCTGACCGATCTGCAGGTCCCCATCCAGTTTCTCTCCACCTCATAACTGTAGAAGCAGTGGAGAAAGCCACACAACTATCAACAACAAGATACTAGGCTTACTGGGCCCATATACTAGCATGCGATCGGTACGTTCAATACTTGCTCACGGGTACCAACCCCTCAGTTCTTAACTGATATAGGTGGGGGCTAGAACCTTGGAGGTGCCGGCTTTCCTCATCACACTTTTCGCCCTTCCTAACTGATTGTCATCCGCTTTCCCCTAATGGCCCTTGCTGGGCCTCAGGTTAACATGCAAAACATAAGCCTCTAGCAATTTAAGAGTAAGGCACCTAGCCGCCAACTGGCCTACATGCCACTTGATCTCTACCGAACTTACAACTACATCTGGTAGCATGCTAATGTCATACAACTACTAACAAGGGTTGTCAACGATAATTCGGAAGGATAACCATAAATGCAACTATGGTACCATACAATT
>VSTD030003792.1:0-10667 GCA_008808055.3 Sporobolus alterniflorus | reverse complement strand
CACTGTATCTGATGGGGCGGGACTCACAGGATTAGCCACATGTGATGTAGAGTTAATGGAAGATGAACCAGGTCCTTCAATGAAACACATCCGGAAATCAAAACGATACATGATGTAGAGTTTATGGAAGATGAACCAGCTAGAGGGCAAGCCCCACCGTGGGGAATGCTTCCGTGGATGACACCGATGCCGCAGTCGCAGCGACCATCTTCTTCACCACTGATGGTAAGTCATTCGTGCCTACTTTCAATTGTTCCATTCAAAACATGAGCAAATGTTGAACGTCTCGCTTACTCGTCCATTTCTGTCTTCAAGCGTCCTTCTTTGTCGGCCGGACATGAATTCGTCGACAGGGCCCTAAATATGGGAGGATCCGATGAGGGTGGTGGCAACGACGCGGTGGCACCATGATCGAGTTGTGCTAAATATGTGATTTATTTGCGTCGTAAAACGATGATTATGTATTCTTGTGAAGACTATAGATTATCATTGTGATATATATATTGAACTTTAAATGTCATTGTTTTGCTATTTGTTTACTGTATATGTGCCATGTTTTGGAGGCTCCCCATCCGAGAGGGCAGCCAAAACAGGGATTATATATAAAAAAACTAATATATTCCTCGGTTAACTGAGGAACATATATCCCTAACCGAAGAATATATGGTCACGTGGTCGGGGCGTGGGGGGCACTATATTCCTCGGTTACGCGTATCCGAGGAATATATAGCACTATATTCATCAGTTACACGTAACCGAGGAATATAGTTTTATATTCAAGCCATATATTCGTCGACTTTATATTCCTCGGTACGTTCATTAGTTAACCAAGAAATATAAACTATATTCCTCGGTTTAGAAGCTATATTCGTCAGTTACAACAGACGAATATATCTGCGTTTCCTGTAATGTTTCTTGTAACTATACATATTGTTCTCTTCTTACTAAAATGAAATGGCCGAACACCCGTCACCAATTGCTAAAAAAATACACTGATCAAGGTTTTAGTTCAGCAAGAAATTATACACTTGCGTTCCACTGCAGCCCAGCAATATGTCTAGCCCTCTGTGCGTGTGTCCCCAGGACCCCAGCCATTTGCGACATAATTGATGTCTATCAACGGAATTGCTAATCTGCATCGTCGGTCTGTAGTTTCGGTTAACTGTATGTTGGCTTCTGAAATTACATTTGAGTAAGATGATCCAGTAGTTGTGTTTGTGTTGTGGACCTTTTCATTGGAAAGCAATACCAGCGCCGACAAAAATAATGTATAGAAGTATTAGTACCAATAGAATTAGTTAGAGAAAATCAAGGGATAGCCTTATGCATATCCAATTCGGTTTATATGTCAAGGACCAGGATTTACCTGGTATTAGAACTCTTTAGTATAAAAGGTTATAGATTGTACTAGGATTGATCATCGGAGGAATTAATCTGCTTTCTTCGGTTATGGTAGTGTCTCATGCCCGCCATGACGAGAATCCTTCTTCTGAGTGTTAGCCATATCCCCTGCGCTCTTCCTCTCAATCTTCTTTGCTCCTGAGATCACCTCTGCGGACACCAAAGCGCCGAGGCAGTATCAATTTGGTATTAGGGATAGCAGACACATCGACCTCTATGTCCGCATTGAGACCGATCTTGATGCACCGACCGACTCAGTGAAATTGGATCAACTCCTAGAACTGGGGCTCACCATGAATACACGGCTGGATCACCAGAGCCAATGACTGACAATAGTGGAGACGGCAATACCATTGCTAGCCAAGGCTTGCGGCGTCTTCCTCCCATCGGGATCAAGCAGTGGGAGCTCTAACACAAACGTGGGATCCAGGGCGGGTGGCGGCTGGGGCGTGACGACACTTGTGATCGGCAATGACCATGACCCATGTGACGAATTGGACAGTGTCATGCTCGAATTGGCGCGCACCGGCGGCACGGGCCCAAGCCGAGGTGGTGGCTTCGCCGTTCGTGGCGACGGGAGGCGAGGTCAGGGTGGTGGACTGGGCGGCGACCGTTTTGGCCGTGACCGTGACAATGACTCCGGTGCGTGTCAACCAAAGATTACTTTCCCCTCCTTCGATGGTGAAAGCAATCCTCTGCCCTGCCTCAACAAATGTGCCACTTACTTCTGGGGCATGGGCACTCTAGCCGATGAGAGGGTTTGGATGGCTTCCCTCTACCTTGACAGAGTTGCGGCCAAGTGGTATTATGCCCTCGAACCAAAAGTTGCCTAAGGGGGGGGGGGTGAATAGGCAATAGAGCTAAAATACACTAAATTTAAGCAGTTAGAAACTTTTTGCATGTAGCTCACAGACTTGTCCGGTAAGTAGATATTTTTGAATTATCAAAAATAGATCGGCTGCCAAGAATTTGATCCTAACTTATGGGACCTCTACTATAACCTAGCACAAGGTATTCTAGCAACAAGAATAACAACAATAAATTGATTAAAAGCTAGAATAGAAGCAAATATGAAACCCTAGGCAGAGAGCTCAAGAACACGAAGAACACAATAAATGCAACGGAAAGTAAATGCAAGAGACACAAGGAGACACGCGATTTGTTCTCGAAGTTTGGCCACCCATAAAGGATGCTTACATCTTCGTTGAGGAGCTCACAAAGAGCCAAGTCTCTTTCAACCCTAATCCTCCCAAGCTGCCACAAAGGTCAACACGGTTTTCACTATCAATCCAGACAAAGAGGAAGGCAATACAAACTTCTCAGGACTTCACCACAATCCATGGGAGCTCCCGGGTGACACCTAGCCGTCTAGGGGATTAAATCCCTAAGAGTAACAAACACAACGAGGTTGTTGAGGGAGAGGGTGAGGTGCTCTTGATTGAAGGTGGCACACTCAAGGGAGCTCAAATATTCTCTCAAGAACAAGAATCACGATTGAAGCTTTAGGGAGAGAGGAGAGAGCTCAAGCTTTAGATCTCAAGGAAGCTTTTTGTTTTTCTGAGTGACCAACGGTCTCATGGGGCAGGTGGGGGTCTATTTATAGCCCCCACCTCAAAAAGAGCCGTTGGGGAGTCTTTCACCGGACAAGTCTGGTGGACCTCTCTGGAGTCCGACGAAAAGTTTCTGGAAGCCGGTCACAGACCAGATAAGTATGGAATCTAGTCTGGGGCCTCTAGAATCCAGTCTCTAATCGGACTAGTCCGGTTGACCGGACAAGTCTGGTGGGGCTCTCTGGAGTCCGCTCCAGAGCCTCTGGAATCCGGTGGATTCACCGGACAAGTCCGGTGAAACCTGGAAATATGAGAATTTGAGTGGAAAACACCTCGACCTTTCCGTGATTTTTTTGATGCGTCCCTCTTGATGGTACAACTTTCCTATGACTCAAATAAAATATAAATCTTCGATCTTTGAGCCTTTGACCCCTTTCCTTTTCTTTTTTCCTTTTTGATTAAACATTGGACTCTTGACTAGGAAAAATTGTCTACAAAACTCAATAAAGGATTATACTTCTAATTGCTTATCATCACTCATGCAAAATCCACACAAGGGCCTAGATGCACTTTCAATATCCCCTTTTTAGTGATTGATGGCAACCAATTAGAATTTCGACAAGAAATAAAGTTTGAGAGTTTGCAACAATATATGGTTAGCTCCCCCTAAATGTGTGCATAAGTGATGACATGAAAAGCATCACACTAAGCTATGAACATGAGAGCTTATCTATATATTTTTGCAGAACTTTGTGGGGTGACTACACATGTGTGAGCATTGTGACAATAAATCCGTGATAAACGAATATAAATTATAGGAACATATCACATATCACAAAGATATACAAGATAATAAGCACATCACAATATACCTCACAACATAGATGAGATACGGTTCATACAAGCCATAATAAGATAATCAAATTCTTACAAGCACAGCACAAATGTTTTAAAATACATGTCCACACAACCAACACTTACTTAATTAAGGAAGGAGTTTTATAAGCCAAGACCAAATAAAATGACATCTAGGATAGAGATAGATATTCTTCTCCCCCTTTGGCATCAAAGCACCAAAAAGGGAAAAGACAGAGTGCGAGGAAGCAAATCACTCATCATAGTTACCATCGTCGCCATCTTTGTCTTCTTCATACTCACTGCCGGAACCACCCTCGGCATCGTCGTTGTCTGCCTACATAGCCGCCCTATCAGCGGCGGAAAGAGAGGCAAAGGGATCATCATCAAGAGGAGGCACCGGAAGGGGGAACTCATCAAAGTCGTCGACACCCATCCTATTGGTGAGGTGCCTTTGGTTGCTTATGAGCACATCTGGGCACTGACGAGTGTCACGACACCAAGCGAACATGCTCTTAAGCACCCGAAGGACACCACCAGAGGAGGAGGAAGAGGAGCGGGCTAGAGGAGGAGCAGTTGTGCCAGAATGAGTGGATGGAGGAGCAACTGAAGAGGAGGGCACGTCCCGAGTGATGATAGGTCGAGCAGGAAACTGAGGCTTAAGATCTGTAATCTCATGGTCCTTCAGGAACTCAATCCCGAAAATCCACTCAATCATCATCATAATCTGAGGTGCATACCCACAACTGCGAAGGGCTTTCTGAGAGATACTGATTATCTCCTGAAGAATGAAGTAAACACAGAGAACTTCTTCTTCTGCACATAGAACTAGATAAGGTTCTGCTCGTACTGAGGACAAGCAGAAGAGTCTCCAATCTAGGAGCAAGAATGGCGCGGAGAAGTCTGTGGAGGGTGTTCAACTATGGCAGAAAGTTCAGCACTTTGGGCGGATGAGCCTCGACACCCGGAGCATACATAAATTGCATCTCATCCAACTTAAGCACACCGAAAGTGTGAATCCAAGCCTCTGGCGGCATCTCCAGTTGGTGCTCAAGCCCAAGCAGTCGGGCAAAACCTCAAACAGTGATCTCATATCGCCGCCCATCTGTCATCCACATAAGCTTCTATGCATCAGCGTCAAAGTAGAGAGTGGCATAAAACTGACAGATGATTTCCTTATTCCAATCATACTTGAAACTCATCATTTTGGTCATCTCCAACTCATCACAAGTAGCTTTGATTTGGTTGAATATGGAGTGTCTCTTAGTTGCCATCCAATCCTAGTTGACCCACTAAGATTCCACTATGGGCTTCTTTTTGTTGAGGTAAATAGAATGGTACCAATCCGAGTGGAATAATGACAAAAAGGGGGTCCTAGGACTGCTTGCTACCCTCATACACTGGAGCTTCATGATTGTCATTAATGGTGCTTTGCTTCATCTTCTTAGAGTAGTGGAGGGCCAAGTGGGAGGACCTCTCAATAGGTGAATGACGCTCGAACATCTCATGTTCTTCTTCCTCTTCACTGCTTGAGTGAGAAGGGTGATGACGTGGAGGAGGATAACGCCCCACAAGTGCCTTGCCCTTGCCCTTGCCGGTCCGATCGTGCTTGGATGACCCAATCACATCTTGATGGTGCTTAGTTCGCTTCTCATGGTGAGGGTCCATCCTGAGATATGACATGGAGGAAAGATCAATTATAAGGGATTGGCAAGAATTAGCAAGAGGCGTAGAGATAACCGAATTTTTGAAACCAAACTGCTGTGTACCAGACAAGTCCGGTACTAGCTGGACTAGTCCAGTCAGGGATGCACTGAACAAGTCTGATCCTAGTAGTTTTTAGGCCAAAAAGTAGTAACGACACACAAACGAAGATTTCAAGGCTTGGAATAAGATTGAGCATACCCTAGAAGCACCTAGACATGATTAAAAGAACTTGCATTGCAAGGAATTAACAGATTAGGGCTAAAAAGGTAACCCTAACCCTAAGCAAGAAATTTTGCAAGCTTTAACCATAGGAAATCAACACAAGTGCTTCTAGACAAGCTAGGACATGCTAGGAGCCTAGGAATCGAAGGAAATCACAATGCACTTCATGATTTGAAAGGAATTAAGGATCGCGTGAAGAACACTTGAAATACCTTGAATTGGACCAAATCCGATGGAGACCGGATTTGAGGAGGAGAGGGGAGGGGAATCCCCTAGAAAGCACATAGCAAGAGAGGGGGAAGCTCCAAATTGCCCTTGGGTCGCCCTAGCCACCGGCGGAGAAGAAAGAGGAAGAAAAAGAGTGGAATGCTGGCTAGAAGACGGTCAAAGGGGCTTATATTCCCGAATGACCGGACTTGTCAAGTTAAGGGGCCGGACTTGTCCGGTAGAAAAAGAATTTTTGGACTTGGAATAGGATCCAGAAAGTCTTGAAAGACATGACTTGGTCGTTAGACCATAATTTAGCACAAAAAGATCATGTGGACAAGATTTTGAAAAAGACTTGCATACAAGGCATACTTGGAAGAAATGAGCATAATAAAGGCTAGCATGAACCTATAAGCAATGAAATCATCATATGAGCATAAAAATGGGTTTTCAATGAATTGCAAGCTCAACATTTCAGATGTGCAACCTTTCAAGCCACATTCTGAGAATCAATTATATTTAGTTCATTCCTAAGCTCTTAAAATCTCTTCTCATCTAGTGGCTTGGTGAATATATCGACAAGTTGTTCATTGGTTCGCACATGAGAAATGACTATATCCACCTTGATTGCATGATCTCTCAAGAAGTGGTGCTGAATGTCTATGTGTTTGGTTCTAGAATGCTCACAAGGGTTATAAGCAATTTTGATGATACTCTCATTATCACATAGGAGGGAAACTTGGTTCATAGTGTAACCATAGTCCTTTAGAGTTTGTCACATCTATAGAAGTTGAGCACAACAACTACCTGCTGTGACATACTACACTTCGGTTGTGGATAGGACAACATAATTTTGTTTCTTTGAGGACTAAGACACTAGGGACCCACTGAGGAATTGGCAAGTCCTGGAGGTACTCTTCCTATCCACCTTGCATCCGGCATAATCTGCATCGAAATAACTGATGAGATCAAAATGGGAACCCTTGGGATACCATAAGCCTAGATTGGGTGTTAGAACTAAATATCTCATGATTCTCTTAACATCCCTCATATGGCATTCCTTGGGAGCGGCTTGAAATCTTATACATATACAAACACTAAGCATGATATCGGCCCTAGATGCATAAAGATAAAGTAAGGAGACTATGATGGAGTGATATACCTTTTGATCCACCAATTTTCCACCCATATCAAAATCAAGATGTCCATTTGTGCCCATAGGAGTCTTGATAGGTTTTGCCTTGGCCATGCCAAACTTCTTGAGAATATCATGTGTATAATTGGTTTGGCTAAGAAAAGTCCCATCTTCAAGTTGATTGATTTGAAATCCAAGAAAAAACTTCAACTTCCCCATCATTGACATCTCGAACCTATCGGTCATGATCTTACTAAATTCATCACAAAAGGATTGATTAGTAGATCCAAATATTATGTCATTAACATAGATTTGGCAAATGAATAAATCCTTGTCAACCTTTCTAGTGAAAAGAGTAGAACTGGCTTTACCAATTTTAAAACCATTTTGGGTGAGAAAATCCCTAAGTCATTCATACCATGCTCTAGGGGCTTGCTTAAGCCCATAGAGTGCCTTATGGAGCTTATATACATGATTAGGATATTCTTGATCTTCAAAGCCCGGTGGTTGCTCCACATATACTTCCTCCTTGATTGGTCCGTTCAAGAATGCACTTTTGACATCCATTTGATAAAGCTTGAAATCATGGTGAGTAGCATAGGCAAGTATTATATGAATTGATTCAAGTCTAGCTACAGGAGTAAAGGTTTCTTCAAAATCCATACCTTCAACTTGTGAGTACCCCTTGGACACAAGTCTTGCCTTGTTCCTTGTGACAACGTCAAATTCATCTTGTTTGTTGTGAAACACCCACTTGGTTCCCACAACATTTTAGTTTGGCCTTTCAACTAAAGACCACACTTTATTTCCCTTGAAGTTGTTAAGCTCTTCTTGCATAGCTACCACCTAATCCAGATCTCGTAGAGCATCTTCCACCTTAAAGGGTTCAAAAGAGGAAACAAACGAGTAATGCTCACAAAAAGTGGCAACATGAGATCGAGTGGTTACTCCCTTTTCTATGGCACCAAGAATGTTGTTGACCGGATGGTCACGTTGAACGGTTTGCCTAACTCTTGGATGAGGGAGTGGTGATGATTTTGACTCGTCTTGATCATCCCCATCTTCATCTTGCTCAACTCCCCCTTGATCATCGCCCATCTCATGATCTTGATTATCATCTTCATCTTGTTCATCTTCTTGGTGTTGATCATCATCTTGGGTAGGAGGAGCAGCTTCATTTGAAGAGGGTTGATCTTCATCAGCTTCTTGTGGTCTCACATCACCAGTAGCCATGGTTCTCAAGGCATCACAAGGAGCCTCCTCATCATCTACATCATCAAGATCATATTGCTCCACTTGAGAGCCGTTAGTTTTATCAAACATTGCATCACACATGATTTCAATACAACCGGAGTCCTTGTTGAAAACACAATAGGCACGTGAGTTTGAATCATAACCAAGCATAAAACCTTCATAAACTTTAGGAGCAAACTTAGATGATTTAGCCCTCTTGAGATTAGCACTTACTTCCAAAGACCCTAAAGTAGGATATATTGGGGTTGTTACCGGTTAGTAGCTCATATGGTGTCTTCTTCAAGAGTCAATGTAGATAGAGCCGATTGATAGCATGACATGTCATGTTGATAACTTCGGCTCAAAAGAGATCGGAGGTCTTGTACTCATCAAGCATTGTCCTTGCCGACTCAATAAGAGTCTTATTCTTTCTTTCGGCCATCCCATTTTGTTGTAGAGTATAGGGTGCCGAAAATTCATGCTTGATGCCTTCTTGATCAAGATAATCTTCAACTTGAGTGTTCTTGAACTCAGAGCCATTGTCACTTCTTATCTTTTTGACCTTGGCATCAAACTCATTTTGAGATCTCTTCAAGAACTTCTTGAGCACCTCTTGTGTTTCACTCTTGTCTTGCAAAAAGAATACCCAAGTGAAACAAGAATAATCATCAATAATTACAAGACCATATTTGTTACCGTCAATGCTAATGTAGGCAATAGGATGAAACAAGTCCATATGAAGCATCTCCAAGGGTCTTGTAGTTGTCATAATGTTCTTGCATGATGAGGTGCTCCCACTTGTTTTCTGGCTTGACATGCTCCATAAGGCCTATCTTTCTCAAAGACAATGTTTGTTAGTCCTAAAATGTGGCCATCTTTTTAGAGTTTGTGAAGGTTCCTTGTGCCAACATGGGCTAGGCTACGATGCCACAACCAACCCATGTTCCTCTTAGCAATTATGCACTTATCAAGTTTTACTTCCTCAGGAACAAAGTCCACAAGGTAAAGCTTCCCTCCTAATACACCTTTGAAGACAAAGGAACCATCACTCCTTCTAAATACGGTCACACCCTTATTGGTGAACAAATAATTATAGCCCATCTTATAGAGTTGTGAGATGGACAACAAATTATAGTCCAAAGATTCAACAAGAAAAACTTTAGAAATAGAATGTTCGGTAGTGATAGCAATTTTACTATGGCCAAGAACTTTGCCTTGGCTATTATCTTCAAATGTGATGCTATCACTTGTTGTGACGTTCTTCTCAAAGGATGTGAACATTTTCTCCTCTCCGGTCATATGATTTATGCATCCACTATCAAGCACCCAACTTGTTCCACTGGAGGAGTAGGCCTACAAAAATAAATCAAGCCTCATTTTTAGGTACCCAAACTTGTTTGAATCCTTTCACGTTAGATACAAGCACCTTGGGTACCCACACACATATCTTAGGCCTCTTGTGGTGTGGCCCAACGTATAAAGCAATAACCTTTGCATGCTTATTTTTCATGAGAACATAAGATGCATCAAAAACATGATAAGGTATGTAAGAAGAATCAGTATCAACATTAGAAACATGGTTAGTTGCATTGTGGTCTTGTTTCACTTGATGAGAGTTGCCTTTGGTGAACCTGATGAATTCTTGACCATTGGAGTTTATCCCAGAGTTGTGCTTATCTCCCATCTTGTAACCAATGCCATTCTTGTTATGAGGCCTTCTTGCATTAAGTATGCACTTCTTGCATACTTAATCTTCTCATCTTCAATGCTCTTCTGTTGCCTCTTGAGAGGTTGAGCTTTATTTGATTGTTGAGAAGCTCGCTTAGTGAAGTTTGAATCCTTCTCAAGCTTATTCACCATATTTCTACGGTTTTTTGAGGAGGTCTCACTTTGGCTTGCTTCACCAACTCACTTACCATTTGCTCAAGCGTCTTTACCTCTAGCTTTAATTGATTATTTTCTTGAGCAACTTCTTCATCACAAGTTTTTGCAATCACTCGACTTGTGGATGCTTCATTGTTGTTTGAAAGCTTGGAGGTACTTGACCAAAGAGTATCAAATTACACTTCAAGATCTTTATGAGTCTTTTGCAAGACATCATATGAATCTTAAAGAGCACCACTTGAGCTCTTAAGACTAGAGATAGTCTCCTTGCTTTGTGCAAGTTCTTGATCAAGCTTATCATTTTTCTCCTTTTCAAGCTTCAACAACTTCTTGAGCTCTTAATTGCTTTCTCTCTCTTGAACAAGTAACTTCTCTTATTGATCAAGAAGCTCATCACAAATTCCAATTTCTTTCAACAATCCCTTCATTCTTTCCTTGGGATTCTTGCACATGGCATTCGGCAAAGTTTCAGA
>VSTD030003791.1:0-10668 GCA_008808055.3 Sporobolus alterniflorus | reverse complement strand
TTTGCCTGCTACATTTGCAGGCAGCCATTCGTTGATCCTGTTGTCACAAAATGCAAGCACTACTTTTGTGAACACTGCGCGTTGAAGGTATGACTCAGTCTGGTGTTCATTTTTTCTGTTCAATATGCTCATCACTGCATAGTTAATGAGTTTTCATGGATTAACCTAGACATCCACTTGATTGCTTGTCAAAGTTAATAGGAATGGAAATATTTGTGGCACTATTTCCTAACTGTGTTGTATACATTGTAATATCTTGTTCATAGGTTTGTTATGTTTTGTTACGGAGAAATGTGTTGCCATTAGTTATGGAAGAGTCGTAGGATACTATTCCAATCCTGAAATAGTGAAAAACTTTATGTAGCCTCAGTTTAAAGTACAGGGAGACTACAATAAAATGCACGATTAGCAGTTTATTGTTGTCTCATGCAGGTGTGTCACAACAGGAGTACATGACTTCTAGTGTTCTGTGCTCTATGATTTACTTCATGAATATTTTAATCCTGTTGGTTAGATTGATCTATTAGTTTTTATCTGAAACTAAGTTCTCTTTGAACAATAAATTATGTTTCATCAAGAAGCATACACATATACGGGTTTGGAGGAGGCATCATATGAGTTCCTTAAGAAGATGAAATGCTCTTCATCATCAAGAGCGGCATCTCTCTACAGTCTATAGGTTAATGATAAATGGTTGTCCTAGGCTGGTTTATAAAAAAAATATGTGATTGCTACCTGGACTCCTTTTAGAGCAAGGCTGCATTTTCATTGAGGAAGGTTCAATTGCCTTCTCATGTCTGCTGATCTTAGCCTGTCACTTCCAAATTAAATACAACCTTTGGTTTAGAAGAGGCGTTGCCTTCTCATGACTTACTATTTGAGGCCCGCAACCTCTAAAATCTAAACATTCTCATTTTCTTTCGTTTTGATTGAAAGTTTGAACTTTGTTTTTATTATTCTTAGCCTTTCACTTTGTTTTTATTTATCTCTGAGTTAATTTAAAAGGACTAAACATTTTTTCTGATTCTACTGTTTGTGAACTGTGAGCCTAGACAGGCATATATGTAGTTTTTTAAGACTTTTTTTGAGACGGATATATGCAGCTTGGCCCGAGTGATTTGAAACCAAATACATGGACTTATTTAGTTATTTGCATGATCATTGAACAAGATATAAATAGGCAGTAACTTCAGAAAGAATTGTGCCACTTCAAGTATAACCTTGTTTGCTTCATCTTAAAGAAAAAAACATCTTTATGTAGGACTCACCTTCTCTTCCTTCTGTGACATGTATTGTAGGGTCATAAGTATATAGCCACAGCCCACAGGAAAGCATATTAGAAAGCACTAAATGTCTTGTACTGGTCAAACGGAAGTTTGAAAGTACAAGGTCAAGGCAACGGTAACTAAGTCCCGAATTGAATGCAAAAGATGGCTGTTTTGGGATCAGGTAGATTTAATGTAGCATATTGCAGGGGTACAAACACTCTTTATAACTTGCATGGGGGTAGATTGATAATTGATTGGTTAAAGTCAGAAATAACACTTGCCACTTGCCAGTCAGTCTAGGATTTTGTTGTAGGCTTCTAGAGGATGGGAGCTGATGTAGCAGTATTGTAGGGAAGGTTGCCGGTATAGCATTACAGCAGAACAAGAAGTTGCAGTAGTTGACTACAAAATTCATCAACTTTTACAGTGTAGGTGTAAAATCACAAAGTGCACTTGCCTGATTAATGTGTCTGTTTGTAGAAATCTTGTGATTGTTTTTTGTTGATACATAGTTGCAATTGGCCAGGCCAGTGCAACTAAATTTATCTTTTACTTGTGTTGTCAATTGTGTCAGGCCAGTGCAAACAGATTTAAGCATTCCTTAAAAAATGAGCATGATTAGTCCTTTGTTTGATTGACATTATCCTGAGTCTTCTTTTTGTCATTTACAATAGTTTCAGCGGGTAGAGGAAATGCTAACTATCTGTTATGTTTTTCATTTGCAGCATCACTCGAAGAACAAGAAGTGCTTTGTCTGTAACAAGCCAACTCTGGGCATCTTCAACGCAGCGCAGGAGATCCGCAGGAAGATGGCGCAGGACAAGAAGCAGCAGGAGGGCTAGGAACTCTCACTACAGATGCTAATTTAGTTGTTGTACTAGCATGTAGCAACTTTGTTCTGTTTTTTTTTATCATCTGAAGAATGAAAAGAAAATTCAGCACCCGGTTTTGAACTTGTTATCATCACCGTATCAATCATGGACCTCGGGTATCCTGATCGAGTTCGCAAGTGATATCTGATCTGCAGTCATGTTATCTGCCAGGTGTTCCTGAATCCTCAATGGTTGTAAAAGCTTCCATAAATCTCCAAAATATAAGCATTTTCTGGAGATAAGATAAAATCTGTTGTGTTGGTGGGTAAGGCAAAATTAGTGAGTGGTGTATGTGACTTTTCCTTAAACATTTTTGTCTCGGGATTCTAGAAATGCTTACTCTTCCTCTTGTCGCATCGGCTGCTTTTGCTGACAGGAAGAGAGGCCATTCCGTGTCGGAGGCCTTTGTTCGATCGTCCTGAACTGCGGACGATTCGTCATTGCCCCATTATTATCCGGTCTCCACTCGTCTACCCACACTGCTTATTTGATCGGATGGGTGATGTGTCACTGAGGAGGTTGGCTTTGGCTGCCGGTCTTTCTTCCGCGCGCGCGCGGGCGTGGCGGCTTCCGTGGACGCGGCCACCGCCAACAGCGACTTGGAAGTTGGAGGTGTAACTGTTGTGTGTTTGTGGACTAGGTTGTTTCTTGGCAGAGCAAACCAGGTATGGACTGCTGATCGTTTGATGATGTGCGAATGCTCGAATCAATACTTTTGTCGGCTATGTTATCACAACATCGCGCACGGTATGGGCCCAAATCAGCAGCTGGGTTTGCAACTGGAAGCCAGTCCATCCTGCTCGGCCACATCCAAGGGAGTAAATTCTCTCATTATACCCGTTGGCTGGTCGATATGGCGGGAGCGCGTAATGCGTGGATTTTTTAGGGAACAGAGAAGGAGCCAGGGCGGCTAGTGACAGAAATCAAGGATGAAGTGAGAATTTGGTTAAGAGCTGGAGCAAAGCATTCAGCGGAATTAGTCGGTCTACCAGTTAGTGTGAGTAGTATGTAAATTTGTGACCCGGTGTAGATCTTTATCTACGTCGGGGAAGTTGTATTGCACCACTAGTACACAAGACTGTTCTCCTTATAATATAATTGCGTTACAACTGGAGCTTTCAAAAAAGCTCTGGCGACTTGGTGTCCAATCAGTTGGAAAGAGGAGGAAGGCTATGCTTTGGCCGCGATCCCATTGAAGCTATCAGCACCAGAGCTCGGACTCGCAACCCCATTTTGCCAACTCCTGTGTGCATCCCTGCACTCCAGCAGAGTCCTGAACCGCAACCCCTAATTCACTGCAGCACTACTACAAAATATGTATTTTGTAGTGTGGGCTGGTTTTTTTAATCAAACGATACAATTTATATGATACAAAAAAATAAGCTTTTTCTCGTGTGAGCTGTTCCAGACCAATAAAAAAATTACAATTTTATATCGGCTGTTTGTGTCAACTAAGTACGAAAAATAGTTTTTTAAAATTAAAAAAAAAAGTCCGAGCTCAAACCTATCCTTGTCGTAGAGCCTAGATCTAATCCCTGCTTGCCGCGGGAAGGACCCACACCGCCGCCAGATGGAAGCCGAGTGCCTCAAGCCATCATTGCACATTGGGGACCGCCGCTCGTCTTACTGTTGTCGCGCCTTGGGGAAGAAGGTCGACACCGTCGCCACGCCAGGAGGAGGCCGTCATCGCCATCGTTGCCGGGCCGCTCGTTGTGGTGGCACCGTCGCCATGCCAGAAGTTGTCGAGGAAGCGGCGTGCAGTGTCCGGCGTCGAGGGAGGAGGAGGCCACGCCCTCAAGAGGAAGGAGGAAGCCGCACCCTTGTGTGGTCGCTTAGCATCGTCGTCACCAATCTGCTCCTTGCCTCGTTGAGAAGAAAGAACGAGATGAGAAGATAAGGTTGTGGACTGCTGGCACCTTTGTATCGGGCAATAAGGAAGGCTCGTGCTCTGTAGAAGATTTCCACCCATGGCATTAAAAATTTGCATTATGACGCCTTGTGCACCGCACTCAACAGATTTTTTAATGAAACTTCCCGCACCACTGTTCCAAATTTTCGGTCTTACCCGATGGTTAGGATCGGTTGGTTTAACGCAGCCTCGGTTCAATTAAGTAGCCCATATAAAAAATATATTCAATTATTGATATCGACTACAGTTATCAATCCATACCAATAATTGATTGTAGGTGTTACCAAAAATCGTTTTTTAATAGTGTCATCCCTAAAGTGCGCCGTCGCAACCGATCTCGCCCGCCCCTGAGATGGGGTCCTGCACCGGGTTGGTTTGGCTGGGATGGCAGATGGAGAGAGAATATACGAATTTGCGATTGTCGGAAGCCGTTGCGACTTTTGCGAGACGGTTTGGGTAATATGCTGGGTGCGTGAATAGTGTCATTCGTAGCTCATTTTAAGATGAGGGGTGGGATGAGATACGTGCTCGAGATAGCCTTATTTTCACATAGTCTCACTGAACAACGACAGGTGTGTGCATTTAGGTGAGTGACGAGCTAGCTGGGCGCATCCTATGAAGTGACGGGATCTGGATTCTCGACAGTCAGACGTTGATGGGTGGGCTTGGATACAGCCGGCTGTACTGGATGGGTGAATGCGGAGGATCCCAATCCAAAATGAGGAAGCATTGGAATAAACCACATGCCTATTTGTTGAGATGAGGGAGGGCAAACGAATAAAATATAGCCTCCCGGCTGTCGCTTCGCTGGTTGGTCGACACATGGACCACCCCCGCCCGTGATCCATTACAGCCGGCTGCATGTAGCTTTGCCCGTGCTCTGCCACTCCCCGAGATCTGAAATAGTTCCCCTTTCTCTTCCTGCTCGTGTGGCTAGAGTGCTTCGTACGTGGACGTCCAAGCTTTAATTTGGCCGCTGAATTGTACTTGCTCAAATGGAAATACAAAATCCCTAGGAAACGTGATCATCATCTATCATCAGTAGGCTCCTTCTCGTTCTTCCATTTTTCAAATAATTAATAAAGCTACCCAACAAGTGTCAAACAAAGATTAGCTGAAAATGACTCAGGACGAGTTTAATCAGGAGAAATGACCTAACTTGGAAAAAAATGAATTTTTTTTATACGAAAGTCAAAAACAGGAACACTGTCAATTTATTAAGAGAGAAGAAATAAATATCCATATTTACCATTACTAGAAGCAGAAACTAAAAATCTGAATAGACAAGTTGCAAGCAAGCAGCCTTACACTCTAGCCTAAGCTCAGTTCTCAAATGACCTAACTTGAGACTCTGAGAGTTGGGCAGGTTAGCTGACGATCAGCTCTGACCATCCTATAAAGAAATTTCAGTTCCACCCCGTTTGGTCAACCGTCCTGAATTAAGCATGATCGGCGCGCCGGAGACTTGGGTAAATCAAACATACACAGTAGTACACAGATTAATTCAGCTACTACTATTATTGGGGGAGGCCAGCTGATTTCTCGGCCAAATCCACGGCACGGCACCGCGCATGCATCACGTATATGAAGTTAGGTAGTACAGTACGTGGGTTGCAGAGGCGTGCTGCGCGCGGATGAAAGATCGGAAAATCTAATGTCTGAAGGTGACAACCATTTCTTTTCCCCCCCGTCAATTCAGGGTCGATGGAACTGTCAACAAGGGCATACTATATACATGCTACAGTTCTGGGTCATTTGCGCTTGTCCTGATGATCATTATTGCAAAGGGCCCGGTTGTTGAGTTTATTTCATTCGACCCCATACAAGACGTGCTGCACCCTACTTATACGCATGTCGGGCTTTCAAGTTTTAAATGAAATTGTACTTATATACATCGAGTTGTCTAACTTAATTAGAAGTAAGGCTCCCTTTGGAACGTGGGATTTTTTTTTTCTGTTTTCTATGTTTTTCTATAAAATTAAACCGATTTCTATGAAATACCTACGTGATTCATGTGAAATTTCTGCTTTCCAAATGAAGCTTAGGTATATAGGCGGGTAAAATTATGCTTGACATTTTCTTCTTCTATTGGTTTAGCTAACACACGCTCTTAATGCGTCATTTATTTTTCCCTTTCCATCTCTAAAAAAAATCATGTTCTTAATGCGCGAAAATAGATGTTTATAATGTAATTTTTATAAAATGTCAGGGATAACGATAACAACAACTACGCAAATAAATGCAAAACATCATCAGGCAGTGTGGGGCTACTCTGATATCCTAGCCATTTGTGGTGGGCCCACCACTCCGGGTCCATGATTTGTTTTGATCTATCCTTTTATATGTTGCACCCCTATGTTTTTTTTATATTTAGTACGAGTGAACTATGGTCCATTTCTAGTGGTATATATGTTTCAGCTCGACCAACACCTACGCATCAGAAAGGAGAAAATGATTTGAGTAAATATTTTGATGAACATTATTGTTCATGTAATTTAACACATACTTTCCTCCCCCTGCTTAACAGTCTAGACTATAGCTATACATAATCAAACAGATGCATATGGATGTCATGGATGATTGCTAATTTTGTTTGGTTCAAGTGTGGGATTTTAACTGGATTATCAGCCCTATGCCATCCATCATCCTGCATGCACCATGTGATCTCATCTGTGTTACTGTTATTTTGAAGTAATCGTACTTCTGAAATTATCAACATGTGTGGCTTCTTCGGTTACAAATGTGGTTAGCATCGGATAAACTAAAGATCAACAAGGTATTGCTCGATCAATAGGGCATGCCCTGGTGGTTTATCTTCTAAGTATTATTTTTACCAAAAATACAATATAATAATCACATCTCTTGTTTTCAACATTTCATGTGTGGGTATCATTATTTATTCTAGCATATCTTCATAAAACAAATATTTACAATTATTGCCTCCAAAAAATAAATGAAAAGTAATGAGATATTGATATCATCCCTGCTATTCCACGGGACCATAAATTGATTCACAAGAAACCTTATAGAAAAGAAAAAAAGGATATATACAAACATGATGAAGAAAACATGATCCGTTTCCAGCGAAATGTTTCAGTTTGCAGGTATTTACACATATATATCCGAACAAAAATTATCATTAATAATGAATATTTGATGATATCTTTTTTCTTAAATTCAATCAAAATTGAACACATAAATCCAGTCATGCAACACATCAAAATAAGGTCCACATGTTTTGTCCTTATTATCTTTTGTAAATGCTAATGACAATAAACACCATATCTCTATGTTACTGATAATATTTTTATAGAATACATATATATGATGTTAGTCGTACAACGTCTCTCCTTACTGTTTTCTCTAAAATATTATAATGTTCTTGACAAAGAGGGAACTCGCCTCACGGGCTGCTTTGCCAAAACCCACCATGGTGGTTGGACAAAGTTTGAGCAACTCAGTGTGCTCTAGCTCTTAACTAACTTTAGCATCAGCATTATGCGATGGCTGGGACCAATTTTGAGAGGTGGAAGCAAACATATCAACATCTCCTGCCACCAAAAACAAACAAGCAAATAAAAAGCAAGAAGATAATGCCATCCCTCCTGTCATTGGGCCACACATCGATTCACAAGCAACCTTGACAACAAAAGAAAAGTTGAGTGTAAAAAACTTGAGGGCACATTTGTCATTGCCGATCCTTGCAGGTCCTTCCCTGCAACTGCCCAATAGCATAACAGCCACACCTGAGCCTGCGGCCGCAGTGGCATCCAGAGAGGTCGTCGTCGTCCCTCCCCCCTCGCTCTCTCGTCGAGGCATAAACAAAACAAGCAAAGCAAAGGCAAAACCCCACTGCCGCTTCCCCTTACCCTGCTTTTCCTTGGTGGTGCGGCCGAGGCCTCCATTACCGGCCTGCGCGTTCCGGCTTGTGGCGGTGGTGATAGTGGAGATGGACGGCGGTGTAGGCGTAGGGGCTGCTGGAGGAGGAGGCGGAAGCGGAGTGGAGGCGGCGGGGCGGCGGTGGCGGCTGGCCGACGAGCGGTTCGACCCCCGCGCTCTGGAGACGGACTACGTGCGGCGGTTCCACCGGCACGAGCCCCGCGACCACCAGTGCTCCTCCGCCGTCGCCAAGCACATCAAGGCCCCCGTCCACCTCGTAAGCGCCTCAAAGCATCGTCCTTTTGATGATGCCGCCGAGCCAACCGTGTTCGCCGGCCCGGCTTGTTGCATGCTCTGTTTTCTGGCGGCCAGGATCTTGCCTGGCCGGCCCGCCGTGGCGACTCGTCCCGATCGGCTTCTTGGTTTTCTCCTTTTTTGACTTAGGTCCGGTTCTGGAGTGCTCTTTCGTCTCATCTTGATTAAGAAAGATGCCGACTTGGTTGCGAGCCACCACTCGTTTGACCCGTTCCTTGAATCGGGCATACTGAAGCTTGATTTGGAGGCCCTGCGACCCTCGGCGGCATCCGGAATACTTTCGTCTTAATGGCCGTGCAACTAATTGTGATCGGAACTACGTCGTTTTCGCGGGGAATTTTTTTTCTGCTTTCACGAAAGAAGCCTGTGATTTTCAGGAGCCGTTCTCGAATCGCCCTGCTACTTTTGCTCCCCTGCGTGATAATAGAAGGTTGCAATGATAGCCACAAGGCCATGAGGATTTTTAAGTCGCCTTTCTGTACCTCATCTCACGTGGGAAGATGCTTCCACCGCCCCCACCTCAGGATCCCCGCTGAATCTGCTTTGCGTGATTTTCTTGTGATTTCTTAGGTGTTCTTGCATTGGCCGGCTCGTATTGCTTTGTAGGCTTGCAACTTTATTCTGCAAGTAATCTAATGGAGCATATGCTTCGCTTAGACTCCACTCCTTTGGTTACGAGTTCAGAACTTGTCCGTAAAATTAGATGCAACCAAGTAATCTTTTTTTAGTGTCTTTAATTTGCAGAACTATGAGATGTCTGTGGTGCACGGAGTTGATTACTTTGAGAGAGAAAAAATCACCATTTCGAGGCGCTTTCCAGCCAAAGATGCCAGCATATGCTGAATGGATGCCTGCCTCATTCCAAGTGTGAATATACAGTCCGTAGCACTATCAATGCTCTGGTCCTCATTTTAATTTTTGAAAAATCGGATTAAAAGAGCTGTCCTAATCTTCCATCGTGTTCCTTCTGATGATTTTTCGCTTCCTGTCAGCTGTTCATTGACAGTTGGCAGGCTGAGTGATCTCGTACAGTTAGCCAGTTTGGTTCTTCAATTCTCTGCGGCTCAGTTAATATCGAATTGACTTGTGTGCTGAAAAACTAATTTTCTCGATTGCAGCATGCATGTGTGTGGATTGATCCAGTGTCCACCTTCTTAATCGTTGCCTAATGGAGTAAAATTTCTGCTGACAGGTTTGGTCTCTGGTGAGGCGGTTTGATCAACCGCAGCTGTTCAAGCCCTTTGTGAGCCGGTGTGAAATGAAAGGGAACATTGAGATTGGCAGTTTGAGGGAGGTCAATGTCAAGTCTGGGCTGCCTGCCACACGAAGCACCGAGAGGCTGGAGCTGTTAGATGACAATGAGCACATACTCAGTGTCAAGTTCGTTGGAGGTGATCATCGACTGAAGGTATGCTCTGTTCTTGATCAAACTTTATCCATCGTAAAGCTTATTCTGTTCAAGCTTGGTTGTCGACGTAACTTTCTTATTTGGTACAGTATGGTAAAGAAAACTGACAATAGTCTAGTCACCCTTCATCATGATTATTAATAGGTATTTATTAATCTATGCTGCATGTCGTAGCATGTAAGAAAATAAATACATGACCGTGTGTTAATCTCTTCTTAATATCACTTCATTGGTATGGTCAAACTATGCGCACGTGACCGGTTGATTCCCACTACTTTCCTTTTGTAGCTTTTCATTGGGTACAATGTACCTGTACTTACGAACGGGTTACACTTGAAAGTTGAAACCAATGACATGTGTACTTGGCATCTCTCGAGCCTGCTGCACCCAAGCCACCAATGATAAAGAATGTGCTCATGCACAAACAATAGTGGGCTTAATCCATCACTTCACTTGTTTATAGGGTAGTGCTCATCCAATGCAAAGCACCTCTAGCTCATGGTCGTTGAACATGGGGAGGAAGATATTTCCCACCTCATCCCGAGATCTTCTGATGCACCTTGATTTGCTGCCAGTCCCAATACATAGGGTCAACAAACTCTTGTCGTGCTACCACAAAACAAGCACCGGTTGTTATATCTGCATGGTACCTGCATGTTCTCAACTGCTTGGATTAACAAGCATGGCCCTGACTCGCCATCCTTTGACCTTACATGACAAATGCGTTGCATGAGGACCTGTCACACTCCCTTTGTCGTGGTCCATGCGTTTGCTTTCTTCAGTGATGCATGCACCCAAAGTGGCCATGGTCACATGCATGCGGTGAACTTGGACAATAGTGGGAGGCACTGCTTGTGGGAGTTATCTGCACTGCACGCCGGTCGTGTTGGTTGAAAGTCACCGGCCTCTGGCGCTGACCCACTAACTGATCTGCTTGTCCCATCTTCTTCCAGAACTACTCCTCCATCCTCACCGTTCACCCTGAGGTCATCGACGGCCGGCCGGGGACGCTGGTGA
>VSTD030003790.1:0-10669 GCA_008808055.3 Sporobolus alterniflorus | reverse complement strand
ACTATTTATTTCAAAAATGCAACCTAATGCACTACTAGTTCGACAAAATTTTATTATTTGCAAAAAGTGGGTGTTACCAAGAAGTGATACTGGTAGAGGAGCATGTGCACGGACTCCATCCCCCCGATGAGCGGGACCTATCAGCGGAACTAGAAGAGACCCGCAGACGCGTGGATGAGATCAAGGGCGAGCACGCCGCCGAGGCTGAGCAGCTGTCACAACTGGTTGTGGGGATTTCAAACGCCCTAGTTGATCTGGGTAGGCTACCTATCCAGGATATTCCCCAACTCCCAAAGTCAACTTGGGAGGTCTTAACGACGGGTGGTCTCATTTTGGAGCGTCTGTGAGAAGCGCGGGCCTCCAGTGCGGTCCGTGGGACTGAGCTTGGGCCGACCGCTGTGTCCTTCGCTTCGGGCAATCTGCTCCACTTTTTTTTCATTCCTTCTTTCTTTTGCCCCTCGAAGCAACTGTAATATACATTTTCACACACACACACTGACGCACACAGACACACACACACAGATATATATATATATATATAAGGACATTGGAAAACTTGTGCCATTACACCCCTGAGCCCCCGTGTCCCCCAACCACAACGAATCGAGGCCCTGGGGCTTATCATAGACACGCAGCGCCTCCCTAGCGGGGGGCGTCTTCTATAGAGCAACATGGCTACATTTTCCCCAAGGAAAGGCATCCTATCGCTCCTGCATGGGTCTTCATCATGCTCTGCACCCTAGGTGAGGGACCCCAAGGACATGAAGCTCCTCATCATGTCACAGTCGCTTGACGCTTATCGATGTGCACAGTCATTGAGACACGCCTCATGCCGGAGCCAACCGCCTCATCATTGTTGTCGTCATCGTGGTCCCTTGAGGGTGGTTCTTGCACCTCTTTTTGCCGCCTTTGACACCCTCCTTAGCACCGTGGATGGTGACGTTGGACGGTGCCTCCTTGCCACTGCTTGGGGTCACCTCCCTGTTGAACTGGGCTGGACAAAGCATAGTTGCCTTGTAGCTGGTGCCATGCTGGGCGAAGATGTCACGCGACTCCTCGAATGTGTTCACGAAAAAGTCGCCATGCTTGCCCTGGAGCGGGTTCCGCGCATGACGTTTGGGCAGTGGACTGACATTCCCCTGGTGAGCCTTGCAGAGGTCCTAGGGCTCGGCGTGCTGGCCCTACCACCACAGTGGGGCCCAGGATGTGAAATCAATATGGGACGACGGTGCCAAACTCTGCCGACCGGTCCAGGCTGGAACTGGGCTAGAAGTGATGTCGGACCGATGCTAGCGGGCACACTCCGCTAGTTGCACGACAACGTTGGCGTGGATCTCCGCTACTTAGCTATACATCTTGTCCACCCCATTGGTGGTGAGCGGAGGTGAAGTGCTCGAGGTCGTGGCCATGGTGGCCATTGTCTAGTCCCCCTAACGGCTAGCATAGGGAGCCACTTCCTTGGCCCGAGATTGGGTAGAGGCAAGGTCCACCATCAGTATTCTCTCTGCCTCAAGCGTGGGCTTGTGACCTGGCAACACGTGCAGTTGGACCGTGGTAGCGGCTTGCTTGCCGGTGAGCTTGCTTCACCGTGGCACTAACTCTCACTCAGCGGTGGGTTGCTGAGCACAGGCCTGCACTCACTGTCACTCCTGACGAGTACATCATTATTCAAAGGGGAGGCCGGTATGCGGCCGTGGCACCACCACCTGCAATAGATCCATCATCATGGCCTGAGTGGCTGAAGCATGCTCCATGCATGGTGAGGTTGTGACGGGAGCAGGCGGAGCCCCCGTGCTGTGCCTCCTGGGGGAGGGGAGGCCGGAGCCCCCTCCCCACTTGATGCTGTGAGTAACTCCTTGGTGGAGTCCTCTATCATGGCCCACCGCGGGGCGGTGTCCCACTTCGAGTTGAGCCCATGAAGCTGGGGCCTGAGTAGCCCCTCCTAGGAGAGGGCTCTTGCCGCCGAAGTAGTAGGTGATGAACTCAAAGCTCCCAAGGCAAATGGTCTTGCCGAGGGAGAAGCCACCGCATGTCAAATGATCACCATCAGCAGCGACGGTGAGCACAGATGAGGGAACCATTAGAACGTACAACGGAAAAACATGTTGCAAATCCCCCTTCCTGGTGCACCAACTGTCAGTGTTTTTTGCACTGGTAAAATATAGGGTGGTCAAGATCGCGTGCTCTAGTTCCGAGGTGGTCTTGTGAACTATAAAGCACACAGTGATCTATCCTGGTTCAGACACCTCCTTGAAGGTAATAGCCCTACATCTAGTGGTTTGACATAGAAGATGAACATGTGTTAGAAGGGGTGAGCAGAGAGCTCAAGAAGTTCACGTGGTAATGGAGAAAATGGATCTCGTACCCCCTGCATGAAGGGTAGGGGGCCCTTTATAGACCGCGCAGTGGTCAGATAACTATGGCCTAGTTACTTTATATACATGATTAACTTACATGGCCTATGGGGCCCTAGACTAAGAAAGTCGGTTCATGGACGGGTGAGAGGGCTACTCGAGCTTTCTTCTTACCGGGCACTGAGGTGGACGATTCCCGGGATGGTTTCAGGAGACGTTGCTTCGTGGCGTTGGCTTTACTTGGCTACTATGGCTTCCCATGTTGAGGGTCGATGTGGATGGGCTAGACTGCCCTCTGCACCATCCTACGACCTACAGTAATCAGGCAAGGGGACAAAGCTTCCTGTTAGGTTCTATCTTGTCCCTTCGTGCGGCAGTGGGCGGTGGCGCCTTTCTAGGGGGGGGGGTGTGAAGCCCCTGGGCTTGAATATTTAATGGAGTGTTGACCGTCTGGGTACCTGTGTTGCTAAATCTTACATGGAGTGAATCATTTTTTACCAGGACACGTTTATCCTACCTATGTTAGAGTCGTCATGGCATTTATGCGTGTATTATTGGTTGAGCCACTATGTCAGGCGGTGATGGAATGAATTGCTGTCAGGTGCGAGTGGGCTCCTATGGTCATGTCTTGTCATGCTAGGTGCTAAGTGTGGCCACTTCTCGAGGCCTCGGTGTTGCTAATTCCTATCCATTTCCAAAAGCCCCCAGGCGTGTGGACCGGATGGCCGGGCCTTGCCCTGGGTCAAGGAGGGAGGCGGGACAGGCAGACAGGTGGCAAAATCCTGCTTGCTCACGTCTATCGGAAGGAGGAAGTGTGAAGGCATGGATTGCTCTCGAGTTTAGCTCCTTTTAGGTTAGTGGCCCCTTCTCTTCAGCCTTGAGTGATGGAGCCATATCTGATACGGGGTGTATGGTTCCCTAGCTGTTTGATGCTGCAGGGAATCAAACATATGTAGAATTTTGGGTCGTAACTGGTGGCCCACGGTACCCGGGGAACAAGACCCTGACACCACTACATGTCCAATCAAACAAGTGCCCATACAAATTTAAATGGATTATTATAAAATCTCCCTTGCTTATATTGTGCATAAAAGATTTTTCAAGCTCATAATTAAATCATATTTGTTTGCATTCTTAGATATTTTAGGTAAAATCCTTCGTACTTCATTCTTCAGATTCGACCATAATATTTCAAGTAAAAAATCCATCTATACACATATGTACCATATATGTAGTAGATTAAATTTATGATCCCATGTCCCATCAATCAAACTAAAGTATTATTGTTTAGATCAGTACTTAACTAAATTTTTGCCATTGTAATAATAGCTTATGTACTCTCTATACCCTAAATTTACTCCTTTCATTTCCAGATATGTTTGTGTGACAGAACCACCTCGCGGAGGGGTTCATCGACCAATATCAGCTTGAGCGATTCTTGGTGAAGCGAGAACACAATCAATACACATAAGTACAATACCATATATTGAAGTTTAAGTAGAAGTTATTACAACTTAGGTTAATGTATTAGTTATACAGAAAGAGGTTTGAAGCCAAAATTATGCTTCAGAAGATAAATCAGGGTTTGCCGAAGCGATTTCTGTCAACAATCAGAACATTCTCTTTGCCCTAAAAGAGAATGCCGTCCATCGGCGCTCTAAGCCTGAGGATCCCAGTACGGAGTCCAACCCTCGTTGGTTTGGACTTCCCACTGACAACCCTCATCAGCATTACCAGAAAGAGGAAGCATTTTATCACCTGCAGACAGAAAAACAATAAGAACAAAGCTTGAGCGACTATGCTCAGCAAGAGAAATGTCACTGTTGTAGTGGGCTGAGCCCACAGAGGTGCTTAGCCTAGCCCAGCTAAAGGGTCTGGCCCACTTGGCCCTTTCGGCCCACGACAAAAATAGGGGAGGTCTTCTCCCCCATCAGCACCGGTGGCTTGCTGGCAAAATTCGGCCGGGCGGCGGTCGATATTTTCAAAGATTTTCAATCACCCAAAATTTGAAATTCAAATCGGTGACCTTTCTGATGTCCAAAATTCTCCAACTTTTCCAGTTCCATAGTTTGGAACATAAGGAACAGTTTTACTTTTTGGATCAACTTCAAATTCCCTCAGGATTGCATGTTACAAATTATGGAACAGATTCAAATTTGAATCTTCCTTGAATTTTGAAGGGGTTCAAACATTTTTGGAAAAATCTGATAAATTCCCTAAAATTCCAAATTCACATGAGATACTCGAATATGAATTTAGATTGACTCACTTGTACTCAAATATTGGAAGTTCCTTTACAAGTGGAAAAAGCGACATTTTATTTCATACCCAAACGAGCTGGCCACGTAAGTATATTGCTCCCACTATCACAAGTACACCACTGTACCAAACTAGACAAGGAGTGTTCTAAACCAAACTAGAAGTATTATATTTCCATCCAGTTGACATGCATACACCATCTCTCAAAATCAAAGAAGATATTAAATTTCCAAAAGTGATAACCACTAAGCAATTGCCTGGAAAAGTCTGAAAACTGAACAAATAGGGAAATTGAGATCACTGCCCCAAATTTATCAGTAATCAAACCTGGACAATGGGTGCTCTTTTGTGATTTATGAACCTTGGACTACCATCTGGGTGACATGCACGGACTAACTCCCAAGAGTCCTGGAGATATGACATTTCAAATATAGCTAACAATTAAGCAAACTCTGAGAAGACTGCCTGTCTGAAAACTGGTTCATCGAGATCTATTTGGACCCTTGAAACAAATACTTCCTGAGCTCAAGATTTTTTGTAGATTTGCACACTTGTAGAACAAGGTATTAAGAACACTGTTTCTTTTTGGAGTGTGGTCTAATTCGATTCCAATAAATTCTGAAAAATTGCTGACTAGGCTTAATGAATCACACAATACAGAACTTGAAAACTTCAAACTTAATTCCAGACTTTGAAATTCAACAAACTCTTAGGGTCTCTTAAATACGTGATCAACGTAATCATGTGGATTAGATAAATGGGGTGTTACGGCTCTCCCGCCTAAAACAAAATCTCGTCCTGAGATTTGATAGGAGAAAAGGTCCCAAAGGGACAGCGAACATTCGCACGTTTCCTCCCTACGGTAACTCAAACTTTGGATGGTGAGAATGGAGAAAATCTTCGCTTTCCCATGTCACTTCTTCTTCAGAGTGGTTACTCCATTGTATCTTGAAGAACTTGATTGTCTTACACCTTGTGACACGATTCTTCTGATCCAAGACCTTGATTGGGTGCTCGAGGTATGATAAGTTAGCCACGAGCGGTGTCACTTCAGGCAACACGACGTCCATGGGTGCCTTTAAGCATTTCTTCAATTGTGACACATGGAAGATGTCGTGAACACCAGCTAATGATGGTGGTAAGTCCAACTTGTAAGCCACAGTTCCACATTTCTCGAGGATGGGAAACAGTCTGATCTAACGAGGCGCTAACTTTCTATTCACCACAAAGCTCTTCACGCCTTTCATCGGTGAGACTCTCAAATACTCAAGATTTCTAACTTCAAACACCAAGGGTCGACACCTCTTGTTTGCATAAGTCCCTTGGCGTGATTTTGCGTCTTTCAAATTATCTTGGATATGGCGAACGGTCGCTTCAGCATCTTCGACGATGTCGGGTCCGAGTATCACTTTCTCTCCCGGCTCAATCCAATTGAGCAGTGTACGACACCATCATCTATAGAGAACCTCAAATGGGGCCATCTTCAAGCTCTCTTGAAAGCTGTTGTTGTACGAGAACTTTGCCCAAGGTAGATTCTTATACCAGCTTCTTGATGTTCCAAAACACAAGCTCTTCTTCAAGGATTTGGTTGACTCGCTCAGTTTGATCATCCATCTGCAGGTGATAGGCCGAACTGTGGATTAAGTGAGTCCCGAGGGACGCGTGCAGTTGCTCCCAAAAGCGAGCGACAAACTATGATCCTCGGTCAGAGATTATTGTCTTCCAAACTCTGTGCAAGCATAGCACATGGGCTATGTAGATCTCCACATACTTTCAAGCATCATAACGGGTGTGAACAGGTATGAAGTGGGCAGATTTGGATAGGCAATCCACGATTACCCAAATAGAATCAAACTTGCGGGCCATCCATGGTAAGCCCACAATGAAGTCCATGCTTATATCGTCCCACTTCCATTCTAGAATGCTTAGTGGTTGTAGCAGCCCTGCAGGCTTCATATAGTCAGCCTTGACTTTCTGGCAAGTGTCACACTCAGAAACCTAGTGAGCTGCCTCGCGCTTCATTCTTGTCCACCAGAATTGCTGCCTCAAGTCATGATACATCTTAGTGCTCCCAGGATGAATGGAGTACCTCGACGTATAGGCTTCATCCAAGAATTTCTTCTTCAACACTTCTTTCTTAGGCACAACCAGTCTTTCCTTGAACCATAAAGACCCTTCCACATCCTCACGGAAACAAGCGACCTTTGGGTCACCTTCTTGCATTCTCTTCTTAATATGACCCATGCATTCATCATTCTTGTGCGCTGCTTTTATCTCATCCCTCAAGGTAGGCATGAGGGTGATGTTGAACAAGGACAGGTCGGGTAACACTCGGGTGCTAGAATCTTCTCCAGTCAAGCAAACAACCGGCAAGTAGTTGTGATGAGCCTTGCGACTCAATGCATCTGCAACGACATTTGCCTTCCCCGGGTAGTAGTGGACTTCCAGCTCATAATCCTTAATCAACTCGAGCCATCATCGCTGCCTCAGGTCCAGGTTCGGTTGAGTGAAGATGTACTTCAAGCTTTTGTGGTCCGTATAGATATGAACCACATTCCCATGTATATAGTGATGCCACGTCTGTAATGCCATCACTACTGCAGCTAACTCAATATCATGAGTAGGGTAGTGTTCTTCATGACACCTTAGTTGTCACGAGGAGATGGTATCACTCGGCCTTTTTGCATTAAGACACCCCCAAAACTAGTGCCAAAACCATCACAATGGACATCGAACAGCTTGTCGGTGTCAAGCTGAGCTAACACAGGCGATGTGGTCAACAATTTCTTCAGATTTTTGAAAGGTTCATCAGAAGCATCACTCTAGACATACTTGTCTCCCTTCTTCAACAATTCAGTAAATGGCTTCACAATCTTGGAGAAGTTCAGAATGAACCATCAATAATAGGTAGCCAACCCAAGGAAACTTTGTACCTCAGACACAAATGTTGGTGGCTTCCAATCCAAGATGTCTTTCACCTTACTGGGGTCCATCGCGATTCGTTCAGGTGAAACCACGTGACTTAGGAATGGTACTTCCTTGATCCAGGGTTCACACTTGCTGAACTTGGCGTACAGCTAGTGCTCTCTCTCGTAGCCGTTGAAGTACAATTCAGAGGTGTGTCTATTGTACTTCAATGGTGCATTCGTATAGGAGTTTGATGAAACCCTAGTTGCACTAAGAACACCCATACTAAACCACTTTGTTTACCCCTATGAAAGAAAGGCAACGATAGTATGCTATGCTTAATTGTATATGCAAACGGTAGAAGTCGAGTGGTCGGAATCCGCTCATGATAGGGCCCTTTCTATCGATGGAGGTCCTATGTAGTTTAGCCAGATGACAGAATGGTTGGCATAATTGGAGACCGAGGAGGGCAATTAGGAGAAAAGGGAGAATACTGGATGGGAAGGAGGATGAGTGGTCTGATCTAAAATTCAGAGCTCCAAGGTAGTAGTCCCCGCTTGTGTTGGTTGGATCCGAATGAACAAGCACTTGAATGTACTGATGTATACGGGGCATAAGGAATCCCCAAACTTAGTAGATTTGTGTGTCGCCGAGTTGGATGATACCTTACCTCCTTACGGATGCTATACGGGATAGTGTCGGGCCACCCACAGTGTGTCCGCCGAGGCATAGGCGTGGAAGACAGCACTAGGGCGAGGTAGGACCTGGTCCGACTCTTTGACCACATCATGAACTATTGCCACTCATGGCGTCCACCTGGCCTGCGTGTGTCATGTTGTCAGGTTTATACCCTTGCAAGGTTGGTTACTGATTTGAATCTCTGTGACACCATCGGACATGGCTGGTGGCTTGTTCACCGCATCTAAACATAGAATTATCAACTTCATAATATTGTGATGATAACTATAGGGATGGAGATAACTACCTTGTAGTCATGGTTTATGTTAATCAATATTGCTTGGATACCTTTGCATTCTTAGAGTAGGATGCGAACATCGACATGTTAATCAAGTTAACTTAGTTAATTAACATATTTAATAGTAGTTAATCTAGATGCTAGTAGGCTTATGAGTTATTAGTCTTGTTTAAAGCCTTTGCATGTCTAGTGGTGATCTTTTGGTCACCTTGGATATGTCTTGATGAGTGTAGTTGCTCAAACTTTGCTCTTGTTATTTTTTTGTGTGTAGGTGAGGAACTGCTTCCTCTTTCCGGCAATGCCAACGAGGGTTGTCAGTGGGAAGCCCAAACCGATGAGAGTTGGACTCCGTACTAGGATCCTCAGGCTTAGAGCGCCAATGTTTGGCATTCTCTTTTAGGGCAAAGAGAATGTTCTGGTCGTTGAGAGAAATCGCTTCCGCAAACTTTGATTTATCTTCTGAAGCATAATTTTGGCTTCAAACCTCTTTCTATATAACTAATACGTGAACCTAAGTTGTAATAACTTCTACTTAAACTTCAATATATGGTATTGTACTTATGTGTGTTGATTGTGTTCTCACTTCGCCAAGAATCACTCAAGCTGATTCGGGTCGATGAACCCCTCCCTGAGGTGGTTCTGTCACAGTTGGTATTAGAGCAAGCTTGAGACAACACGCTACCATGACAAACTTGTCTAGCTCTGGCATGAAGACAGAGTTTATGAGATACATGAAGTGTGTCGGCGCATTCATCAATCCAAATGACATGAGAAGATATTCAAAGAGACCATATCTTGTAGTGAAGGTTGTCTTGGGTATTTCTGGGGCACGAATCTTGATTTAATGATAGCTGGAGTGGAGATCGATCTTAGAGAACACTTGAGCTCCTACTAATTGATCAAACAGAATGTCAATGAGTGGAAGTGGATACTTGTTCTTGATTATAACTGCATTGAGGGGGCGGTAATCCACACATAGACGCAGCCCTTGTCCTTCTCCACAAACAATGCTGAATGGCCCCAAGGTGATGTACTTGGGTGGATATAGCCTTTGTCAAGCAAACCTTGCATTTGAATCTTCAACTCCTTCCATTCCATAGGCGACATTTTATACGGGGCCTTAGCTATAGGAGTGATACCGGGTTGTAGCTCAATCTTGAACTCGATCACCCTTTCAGGTGGCATTCCAGGCAGATCATTAGGGAACACGTCCAAAAACTCTCGGACGACATGAATATCTTCAAGCTTCAGCTCAATCACGTGATGTAAGGATGCCTTGGTGTGAGAGATCATAGGATGGTGAAGGGTGACCATACCATACATGGGTGAGTCCAAATGAACTAATTGGCCAGCTATGTCCAAGACTGCCCTATGCAGCTTCATCTAGCTGATCCCTAAGATAATATCTATACCTTGGCCATTCTGTATAATGAAGTTGGTGCAAAATATCCTCTCAGATAACTCAAGTGGATCCTTTTGGACTATCTGGTCGGCATCCACTTGGCCTCTGGGGGAACTAATCACATATGGCGCTCCTGAGGCCATAAGTTACAACTTTGCTTTCTTAGCATAGGTGGAGCTCATAAAGTCCTGTCATGCTCCAGAATTGAACAGAATAATAACCGGATGCTCATTGAGGAATAATGTACCTGCTAGTACTTCTTCTCCCATGGGAATCTCCTCCATGGTGGTATAGTTGGCATGGCCGGTCTATGGTGCAGGACCCCTCTGTGGGCCCTTCTGATGATTGACCACGATTGTCGTAGCTCGAGGTGAATTGCTTTGCTTTGGCATTAGGCATTCATGAGTGAAATGTCCCAACTTTCTGATGTTGAAGCATGGAAAGTTGTGGTTGGGAGCCTGCTGTGGTGGCCTGACTTTAGCCTATTGTAGCGGTGGGGTAGGAGCACAGTTGAACTATTGCTGCTGCTATTGTGGCTGCTGCTGCTAAAATTGTCACAGCTGGAATTGTGGGCGATTGCCCCAGTTCTACTGCTGTTGCGTTCAGCGCAGCTAACCCTCAGGTGGGGTATACACCTTGTGGTACTTGGGAGGAGCACCTCTAGAACCACCACTAGCAGAGGATGCAAGCATCCCTGCTATTGTGGCTGCTGCTGCTAAAATTGTCACAGCTGGAATTGTGGGCGATTGCCCCAGTTCTACTGCTGTTGCG
>VSTD030003789.1:0-10669 GCA_008808055.3 Sporobolus alterniflorus | reverse complement strand
CCGTTGAGTGCAAATAATAGATAACCCGTAGTCGTAACCAAACGACCGCCACCATTTCTTTGAAACGGCTCATGCAGCTTTTTGTACGCCTGATGCAGCAGGCAAAATGTCTACATTGACTTCAGAAGCAGTAGTCCACACAGCCTTGAGATCAGTCGAGTCGCTGGCCAACGCGAGAGCCCCTCAATAGCAGTAATGGCAAAATTTTCATTAGCATCGTTGAACACATCAGGAAGACCAGACACTTCCTCGGAGAGCCAGTTCACGTAATCCTCGACTGAAGGCTCCTCCGCTAGCATCGTTGAACACAAACCTCCAATGCTTTGAACTCTCTCAGCATACATATAGTGCACTCACTCGAGCTATCGAACAAGTGCACCTTGAAAATCCCTCAAACTCTTTTCACCCTTGGCGACAATCTCAACGCTGCGGCCTTCAGCAGATACAACCTTCACTTCCAGATCAGAAATTTGCTTCTCCGCATCGTGGCGAGCTTGTGCCAATTCAGCTTGCAGATTGTCAGAACAGATCTTCAATTGATCACGCTTAGAACAAAGTTTTATGCTGCCAGCCACAACTATATCGTAATCCTCGGCGCTATGGTCCAAAGCAAGACGCAAAACTCCTCGCTCTTTTTCAAGCTCCGCAATGCGTTCGCGAAGTGAAGCACCGCTATCTTCAGCAAGGATGTTTTAAGCAATTTTACCTAACTTCATCACCTATTATGATGTCAAACACAAATAAAAACCCAGCGCGACAACAAAAAATAGGGCACCGTGAGAGGAGCGAAGCTTACATCCTGTAGACAATCAGAAAAAATGCCACAAAGATCGTCGCACTTAATAGCACCCCCGTGTCATGAGGCCAGAGCCACATTTATCATGCCACCTTCACGGGTGACAATTTCATCAGAAGGAATAAGAGTTTTCTCTAAAGAACATCTTTGGGTTCAGGCACTTTATCGCCATCACTTGGTGGAGGTACCACCGCAGCACCTAGGCAAACACAAGAAAAAAATGGTTATTATAGTCCATAGAACACATAAAACAAAAGCAAATTAATCAAACACACCTGCCGTTGGAACAAGCTCCGGAATTTGCTTCGGAATACCAGACTCCCAGGCACGTTTTCGAGGCCTCCGGGGAGAAGCACTCTCATCATCAGATGCTGATGAGTTGGAACCAAATAAGTTTACAACACGCTTTGGTTTCCCGCCAGCAGCACCAATTCCTACAAGCGAAGCTTTTTCTGCTATGCTAAGCCTAGAAGATTTTGTAGAGAATTTCTTGCCATGCCCCAAGGGTTTAGCTGATGTGAGCTCTTGGGCGGAGGTATGAGTTTCGGTGTGGGTCGATTTCTTGCCACACCCCTGCTTTCCAGAAGTTTCCTTCGCTGCTGGAGCCACCGCTGCATCAGGGGATTCCATTTTGCGCTTAGTCCCAGCAGGCTCAGGGCGGGGCTGACAAAGAAAGCTGGCCAGTTCAAAAACATGATTAACTCATCCATGGCAAAGCCCCTTGTAGGCCTTATGCTTCGCAAGATTGTATCAACCAATCAGCTCATTAGCAGCTTTCTCAATACACGCTGCAAACTTGGCACTAGACTCCCGCTCCCCGATAGCGGTGTCAATCTGAGGCATCAACATAGTTATCTTGGAGAGCGGAGATTCCTTCGTCTCCACCAAAAAACCTAAACAACGACCAAGAGGCCACAAGTCGCTGGCAAGAAATTCCTCCATCGCATCGCGACCGCCGATGAGTGCAGTTGCCTCTACAAAAGCTTTGAAGTCACCATCTTCAGGGCCATAAGAGGAAGACACATCTGTCTCATGGATCAAATGAGTCATTTGTGAACTCAGAGGATAAGTCTTTTAGCCCTTAAAATCCTTGCCTTGCTCCGAAGTTACCTTGAAGTAGAACCAATGGCTATCCCAACCACCAGTCCATTTGTTCCGCATGGCTTCAGTAAGCCTAGCGCGATTTCCAAATCTAGACGGATGAAAGAATATGCATCCAAACTGTGTAGCAAACTTAGTCTCGGACCCCTCATGATGAATCTTCTTGTTTTGATAATGCAGCTCATAGTGATGAGTGAAAACTTCAGCATTAGGGCAACCTCCGCTAGAAGTGACATCCCAAATAAACTTGCTAATCTGAACAATAGCATTTGGAGTAAGTTGATGAAGCTACACCTGAAATTTGCGAAGAATGTCCAAGAGCGCAGGGTGCGGAGGTATGTGAAGCCAGTAGCGAAAAAATCATCGAAAACAACCGCCTCATCCTCGTTAGGGACCGGAACAGATTCTGTGCCAGGTGGCCAGGCAAACCCTTTAAGGAAAAAGCGAGAAGAGCTCTTGAGATCTGAGATGCAGCCTTTTGTAACTTTCAACCGCCCAAAATCAAAACTTATACCAGCCACGGCGGCATCCGCCCCAATCTTCACACGACCACCATTATCCGAAGCATCTCCACTATCGCCGGTGTCGCCAGATGCATCGTTCTCCTAAAATCTAGCATCAGGTTCGGAGGTTACCTCCATCAAGACTATAGGCTCTTCATCACCAAGAGTTGCATCCAACCGTTCCATTGAAGACTCTTTATGCCCCATAGAAACATTAGCTACATCTTCAGAAGCCATTGATGAAGGAGTAGACGAAGCGGTGGGGATGCGCGGATGAGAGCAAAACTTAATCTGAACCATGCAAGATCGATCCCTTCAGGCGAAAGCAATAGCTGAGAGTGAAACAAAAGCGAGAGCTCTAAAGCAGTGGGACACGACAAATGAGACGGGACCCAATGCTATTTATAGACACGGTGAAAATAGTACTTACCAAAAAGTAACAAGCCAATCTGCTTCTCGCGTTGGTCACATCAGTCGGGAGGAAAACGGTAAAAAAGTCAAAAGGCCAAGTGGGCTAGAAGTCAGTAACAACCTAGGTAGTCGAAAAATAATAGCTTCGCTAATCCCTGAAAAGTGAAAGGAACCAAAATTGGCGAAGGTCCACCCCTGCCAAGTAGACGAGTGAAGGTAGGGGTGGCGCTTTTCTCGTTTCCGTGCACATAGAAAAGTAAAACTTAGTACCACATCGCTAGTCCATATGGAGACGCAACACCTTAAAAGAAAAATCAATACACTTTTCGACAAGTTCGTGAGCCAACGGCCACTACGGCCGGGGGATGTAGTCTCCTTTGCATTGGCGATGGGGACTAAAGTCATCGGCCATGGAGGACATAGACATACGAATCTTTTTGCCGAACAGAGTAAAAGGCTCGCAAGGCTGCCGAAGGTAAACCTCCGCCGATCCAATGAGTGAAGGCGGGGGGGGGGGGTGACGCTTTTAATTTTTGATCCTGTTTAATTAAAAGCAAAAGGCTCGCAAGGCCGCCGAAGGTAAAACTCTGCCAATCCAACAAGCTAAGGCAGAGGTGACGCTTTTAATTTTCTGAACAAGGAATTCGTTTAATCAAAAGCTGAAAGCTCACAATACTGACGAAGGTTGATTGCTACCAACTCAGTTGTTTGTCAACAACATCGTTGAAATTTATTCTTAACAGCAAGTCAAAAACACACGGGGCTATGGGTCACAAGCCGTGAGCATGTGGGTTATGGGCAGCAGTGACCTTCTTCAAATCCATGAACAGAACAAAAAGTTTGGTACTACACCACCAGTCTACAATCGAGCAACGTAACTTAAAGGACGTGCCTCGCTATGGTCAAGCAGACCTGCATGATCTACCGCTAGGCAGCCGGGTGTGGTGATACTCCTTGCCCTCGCAAGGGGTATCACCATGATCTGGCTATGAAGCGATATTGCACGAGAGTCCTTTTTGCAAATAACAACAGCAATAGTGAAAGAATCTCCATCCCAAACTTAACTTGGCAACCACCAGGCCTGCATGCAAAAATCACCGCACAACCATCGCGAACAATCGTGCAGTGGTATTTCGCATAATCCTTCTTGCAGTAATAAAAGCCAAAGATTTGCCTCAACCCCAACTCGCGAGGGATGACGCTTTTGGTATGGAGCTCGCTTAGAGTCGCAGGTTCGGCTCATCAGGGTTGAGTCTCGCCTTCGAGAGGCTACTGTTGGGGGTGAGCCTTCGCCTACGGTCAAATACTACCTCAGGCGACCCCCTCTAGTTGGTGCATTGGATCCACATTGTTTTTGTGTGCACAAAGTTATTTTGCAGGTGGCCGAAGGCTCTGGGACGCACCATCGAGGGCTCGGGCGAAGGAACAAGGTCGGGAGACCTACGGAAGTTGGAGCCAAAGGCTACAAGCTGCAAGTGTCGCCGCTATCAAAGATTGGAGGTCGCCACACCGCCATAGACACGTGTCGGCGTTTCATTTGATAGATTATGTAATGATTACCTAATGTAATAGACTGAATTATCCCCCTGACTGCACACTCTATTGGCGGGGTAGGTGATTAGGGGTATTTAAGACATTGTAATGAGATCCTTGACCTCCCCTATAAATAGGCCCTCCGGGCACCCAGGGGGACGAATTGTTAATTGTTACCTTACTTTCCGTGCCACTTTCCACTTTGGTGCTAAGTTTCCTTTCCTTGAGTTCAATAACCTTTGGCTATGGAATCCCAACAACATGAGAATCCTCTCACTTATATATAGCTTTCTACTGGCTATAATTTAAATTCCACTAAAATGTCACCAATTGGTAAGTATTCAATTAATTTGCAAGTATCTTAGTCTTATGAAATTTGTTTATGAATAATATATTAAAAATATTTTCTGTTAATGGTGTAACATAGGTCCCTATATTTTCCCGTGTTAAATACATCCAAATTCACTTATGTGCATACCCATAATGTTAGCTCTGGCAATGCCTTCTTTATGACCAAAATATCCAAATAGAAATGTATTTAGATCAATTTAATGAGTTTGTTCTCCATGATTATACAAATATGCATTCACAAGAAAATGCACAAAACACTTAAGTGATTCACATAAATGAAATAAATATCAAAACAAAGATGTGAAGAAACTTACAAATTTCTAACACAAATATACTAAAACACCTTGGCTAGCTTGAAGTACATCACAAAGTAGATTTTTGGAGAATTTCTCATAATTTTATCAATTTTTAAGTGGGATTAAAAATTTGAGTAAAGCTAGAAAGTTATCAATTTGAAAGAATTTTAATTCAAAATTTACGCCCCCTCTGATATGATTCTAGTTAAAATGGTTGTATCTAATCTTGATATTCTAAAAAAAATGGCGTAAATTTTGAAGTCGTAGAAGTGTACCGTTTGAATTTTTAAGAAATAATAGAAAACGAGAAGTTTTTTACTATTTCAACCGGCAGTAAAGGGGGAGCTCATTTTTTACAAAAAGTTATACTTAGTTGCTAAAAAATTTCGAGCCGTCTGTTGAAAGGGCGCCGCCTTCAACTGGGGACTAGGCCCTTGCCGCTCTTTTAACGGACAACAAAATGCTATTTTGCTAGATTTTTGAAATTGGGCCACCTTTTAGTCTATTTTAGTTTTTAATGCTATTTTGAAGAAAAAAATGTTGTTGGACCATCTTTGGTCGTGGCAACATACTCTTATGCATCTCTGTGGGCCAGGGGAATAGAGACCCAAATAGCCTATCTATAAGATAAGGCAACCAAAAAATAGCACTCTTAAAAAGTTTATTTCTCAAAAGGTAGATTCATTCTCAAAATTTATCAAAATATTTATTTCGACGCAACGAACGTTGGAGGACTCATAAGTCTAAAAACTTCGGTGTATTTGCCAAATGTTCCCTCCCGATTCCTTACCGTCTCAACGGGCGATTATGCTCATACCGTGTGTTAAAAGGACGACAGGTGACTTTTGATCAATTTTGAAAACGGGACTACATTTTGGGAAATAAACTTTTTAAAGTGCTATATTGGAAAAAAATCCATGAATCCTCATCCGGAACTGCCACGCACCAACAACAGTAGACCAGAGCACCGTGCCTCTTCCCCGTCGCCTTCCTCCTCCTCTGCTTCCCGGCGGCCGCCGCTATCGGAGGTGATGCCCCTACCCCGACGCCGTGGCCCCTGCAGTTCCACGCGAATCTGGTGATGGACATGCCGCCGGAGCACAACATGTCGCTTGCCGACCTCTGGTACGACTGGCCGCGGGGCCGCAACCTGCACATCATCCGCTACCAGCACGCCGCCGACGCGCCCTACTACGATGCCGAGTGGAACAATGGCACATCCTTCTTCTTCACCCCGGCGCGCCGCACCTGCCGCGCCGTCGCCGTCGGGGTTGGAATCCTCCGTCCCGACTGGCTCGTGCCGGGCTCGGTCTACCTCCCGGCCGCCGCGACGCCAACGGCTTCGAATGCAACGTCTGGGTCAAGGCCGATTTCATCACCTACTAGGAGGACGTAGGCACCAAGCGCCCAGTCAAGTGGGTCTTCTACACAGGTAAAATCTCACTTCTTCTGGTGCCATTTGTAGAGAGGCGACACGTAGCAATTTATAGAATTCGTCTCGAGATGCCATCTCCAGTTTCGCTGGCGACGATTTTCTGTTAGTTTTTTCAGTGCCCAGTCTTAATTTGTCGCTTTGAGCCTATCAGCAGTGAGTTGACGTCGTTTTTTTAACAGTAAAAGCGGCTGTTCCGCCATTTCATTAAGAAAGGAGTTAAGACATTTACAGCACACACAAGTTATGAACAGTAAGTAAACGAAACAAAACTGATCTAGGAGCAGAGTCCTGCACCACCGCAGCTAACCTACTCTAAGTGATGTCAGTTAAGTGGCTCCATGCCATCCGCCATTGCTGCAAGTCAATTTTGATAATGGCTTGGAGTTGGGCCTCACTTATTGCTTTTTTATCAAATACCCTAGGCACCGTTATTTCCATATGTTCCAGACCATGTAGATCATTTTTTTGCACTCGTCATGGCGTTGTGCTACTTCCTAGTTTCCTTCTTGTATCATGGCATTCCACCATGTCTTGAATCGGCAATAGCTGTTTGCTGGAGGCGGCTGTAAATTGGTTCCAATCCAAGAGGAGAGTCCAGTCCATACTGCCTTGGAGACACGTCTCCGATGTTGCGTCACGTATTACAACGTAATTGGAGACACGTATTTGCGTGTGTCGCTCATTTCACAATATAGGAGACGTGCCTTACAAACGTTCATCTCTCATCATGTTGAAAAACTGACACGCGTGATACATGTCGCGCGTCTCGCATTGGATGACTGCCTGAGCTACTCTGGTACTAATAAAAGACGCATGTTTAGTGAGGCGCATTTTTGATTATTATACGCCCTAAGTGAATTTCTACATGCTGCATCCTGGAGCTCACCAGTATTCGACAGCCGCATAGTACTTGCAGAAGCTACATCTTCACATTCACATACAAAGGCGCATATGGATAACACATTGATACATAAGTACATACAGAAACACAAATCAATTAAATTTATCAATCAAAAGTATTATACATTGTATCATTTTGAAGTCAAGAATCTAACACAAAATCCTTAATCTTAGTGTTCATTCAAAATGAAATTCTCCATTTAGATTGATGACTTGCGTTACAAGGAACTCTGTTATCCTCTCTCTGATGTGCTCGAGGGTAGAACCATTCTTATTAATGAATTCAACGTCATAGTCTTGCCATGATATAACAAGAAAATGTATCAGCAAAAGATGAAACACATGTGTAAAAATAAACGATGACAGTAAAGTATATATAAATGGACTTACACTTACATTAGAAATGATTGCGATCCAAAGCAGAGCATGTTGATACAAACGAAGAAGCCACATGAGTTGCCTAGAGGTTGTTGTTTGACGTGGTATGTAGTATGGTGTTTAAGCACCCGACGTTTGCCTGGTTGGTGTCCTCCATCCACCTTAATGACAAATGTGTTAAAAGCCCTAAACAGAAACATTATATTCACACGTTAATGCAAAATTATCATGCAACAAGAAAACGATAAAAAAACTAAAGTGGAGAATGAACTTACTCGTTAAGAACAGCCATGACCTCATTGTAATCACGAGTCCCTCGCTTGCCTGTAGCTAGATCTGTCAGCCTGTTGGAGTCACAGTACCAGACCAGATTGTGCCTCATTGAAATTATAAGGAGCACCCAATGGCTACCCGTGTTGTACGGGATGATTAACATCTCTTTTTTGTCCTTGTAGTAACGCATTGCCCGCACTAGATACTTCACGACTTCAGCTTTCTCTGTTTGTATTACAGTCGTCGTCATCATTTACGGGTCAAGATATATCGGAGAGTCTTTTCCCTTTCTAGTGCGAGTGTCTTGTTACAAGTGCCTACATGCAAAATGCATAAGTTAAATTTGTTAGGCACATGTAAAATGTATATTGAGTGTATTGAAGAGGCTAGTTCTGGTGGACTTACAACGCGAAGCAACGCATGAGAAATACATTCAGCGCGTCGAGATTGAACAGGTCATACATATCGGATAATGAGATGATAAAGACATCATCGCCCATCAAAAAATGACTCTTTCTGTATTTAACTACTATAACGTTGATCTTCTTCCAATTCAGGATGTAGTGGTTATGAAGCTCTATATAAAATCGACCTGCTTTACAGAGCTCGTTGGCATTTAACATTCGCTTTCCCTTTTCAAATTTTGGGTGCGGGGACGTCATGACTGTTGAAATCGACTTTAGCTTGCCTTTTGGTGGTTGCTGCAACGGTTGCTTGGCTTTCGACGACTTCTGCTCTGTTTGGCTCTTTGAATGTACAGCCGTCTTCTGCTTCAACGCTTGGGTGCCCTTGGACTGCATGTGATCAGGTGCTAGGGGGGGGGGGTACTTCGTGCCTATGGTGGAGATGGCAACGATGGGTCTTCAAGTGGCAACTTTGGTTGTGTCTTAGGAATTATCAGCACATGAGGTTGCTGCTGTGACTGAGTAGGAGTTATCTGCGACTGTGACATAGTTGGAGTGGTTTGTGGCTGTGACTGACTTGGAGTGTTCTGCGGCGGTGACAGACTTGAAATGGTATGCGGCTGCGACTGACTTGGAATGGTATGCTGATGTGACAAACTTGGAGTGGTCGATGCTGAAATTGCTGCTGGGTCAACATCAATAGAAGTTCTACTCCACTGGACCCTTCTAGTCATTGCATCCCACAGAGTCAATGTCATATCATCAGGTGGCACATCCAAATTTAAATTCTTCGTGTTCTCATGCACCATGTCCACCTTGACCACAACAAAGCTAACACTGTCAATTGGGACATCGTCAAGAGTGTACATTCTTGGATAAATGATACCTTTCCCGACCTCTATTCGATAGCCTCTTGATATAGTTATAATAAGGTTGCATGGTGTTGGGTGAGCCAGGGTATCTATCGTATCTGGCTCAAGTGAAGGTCCAAACGTTGCCACCAACGGGTTTTCCTGTGGTCATCCACTCCCTGCCGATGCCTGATCACCAAGTTCTATGTTACGTGCCGCCGCTGTAGAGGCCAAGCTGCTCCTACGCTCTTCTTCATTCCCAACTGCACCTATATCAGGCATTGGTAATCATTGAGACTCAAAAATGGGCCTCAAGTCTCCTACAAGTTGTACTCTCACTTGTCATTTGATCTCCTCAATGTCAATCGTTGCTGACGAGACCATTTTCTGCTTTCGATAGCTCGACTTGTGTGCCGGGAAACCCTCCTTCTACATTAGTTTACTGGACACACCACGAACACGGCCTCACTGCTCCTTGGTTCCCAAAGCCCTAGAGAGGGCATCATTCTCCCTTTCATCTTCATTGGAGCCTCGTCTGCTCTCCCTCAAGCCTCTTTGCACCACTTCCTCGGTGCTCTGGTTATAGTAAGTGATTTCGCCTATCTCTGTCAGCTTAGACCGAGCATGCATAAAGCGTCTTAGCCATCCACTGAATTTGTCATATGGATTCTCGACACCTTACTTGGCCAATCTTTGATCCTCCTGTTCCCACTTGCTCTATTTTCCAGCGTATCCGGTGTTGCCAAGGTGGTGGTTAAGCTCATTCTACGCTCGGAGTTGCCGCATGTACTCACTGTTCGCTACAAACTCTGCCGATTCGCACTTTGCGACAAATCTTTCTCAATCTTCTTCTTTCAAGTCTTTGAACTTCTCGAAGGGGTTCTGCTTTTTTCTCAGACACATCACAAGTCTTTTTTTGTAGCCCCTCCATGAATGAGAGATGCCCTTCATAGTTGCCCTCTTGCCCTTCTCTTTCAGCTCTTTTGGATATACAACGTATCATTGAATAGAGTTCGTGAAGAGCTCATTTTTCTCATCCTCAGTTAGGTCTTCAAATTTCTCCAGGGTTAGCGGCACCCTTTGCCGGGCAGCGAGGCCACAAACCCTACTCAACCTCGTCAGCGTGCGCTGGTCCAAAGGTTGCCCGTCTTCATTGACCTCACCAGCATTCATGACATCTGTCGGTCATGTAGTATGTGACCTGGCCTTTCATTTTTAGAGGCCGTTGTAGTTTCTGACACTGACCCTCCTGTAGCTCCTGAGTCAACTGGTGCTTCCTCTTCATGCTGCTCATGAATCTCATGCTCCTTCTCTTGCTCCTCTTCATACTGCTCAAGCTCACGCTCCTGAGTCATCTTGGTTATGTCTTCCTATCCAACACCTATCAGGGATGCTAGGGAAGCAGGTTTCCTACAAGCATTGGAGACAGCCAAAGAC
>VSTD030003788.1:0-10669 GCA_008808055.3 Sporobolus alterniflorus | reverse complement strand
GTTAGGAATACGAAATGGATGTGTTAGGATTGCGAATTAGTAAAGTAAACATACAAAACCAACTTTTACATAATTACATTTGTCTTACCGTGGGTGGCATGGAAGTCGAAGGTCGAAGTAGCGGTGTCCTCAATAGAGGCGATCCAAAGGGTGGCGGCGCCTACCCACCAGGTGGAGATCCCCATGGCGGCGGTGGTGCCTACCCTCTAGGTGGAGATCCCCACGGTGGCGGCGGTGCCTGCCCCCCAGGTGGAGATCTCCACGACAGCAGCGTCGGCCAGTAAACCCGGACCCATTTGTTGGGGAGGAGGGCCTTCAGGCTGACCTAGATACGACTATAGGGGTGGACGCCAGTAGCCTGGACCCGAAGGCGGTCAGAATCCTACCGGAGGCGGTGCCAGCCACGCGGGAGGTGCACCAGCTATGGGAGATCCTGCCCACTGCATCGAGGGTTCCTGGCTACTTTGAGAAGCCCGTAACACAAAAAAGATTGAGTCATGCATGTTAATAATCTAGATTCTGGCTTGAATACAGAATAGTAGTTTAATTGAACTTCGAGCTGTCGACATGTGGGGTCGATGGATCGCCCAGTGTCGTGGGATGAGAAAACAGCAGTGACACCACCGCACTGTATGGAGTGTACCCTTGCTACAAGAAGTCATTAGGTACACAGTTAAGCAATATTTGTAACGAAGCTGTTTCACCTCCACTTTTATGGTCACAGAGGCTCCATCTTCATTTACCACTTTCACATATCTAGACCGACCACAGTGCATACATTCAGTATCGTCCTTGTGCTCCATCCAAAACACCATACAGTTCCTTTCGCACACATCAATCTTCTCATAGTTCATACCAAGACTGGCAACAATCTTCTTTGACTGGTACAAGTCTTTCGGTATGTTGTGCTTCGCTGGGATGAGATCAATAATCAACTTCACGATATCGTTGTAGCACTAATTCGAGAAGTTATACTTTGATTTCATCCCCATAAGACACTTTACAGCCTGTAGTATGGTCAACTTAGTGCTATCGTGCACTTTCTCATCTGAGGTGGCAAGGAGCCTATAGAAATTCTGCACCTTCGACGGTGGGTGCTGATCTCCAGACCTTAGGTCATACTCCATATCAATGTCTGCTATCATATCATCTATTCGGTCATCATCATCGCTTCCATCCGACTCAGCGGGTGCGGCTGCCTACACCTCTTCATGTTGGTGCCACACCAGGTAGTTCGGCATAAATTCATGTTTAGCAATATGACTAGACATCTCATACTCAGACAACATCCTTCTGTTTCAGCACGTATTGCACGGGCACATCGCTTCACGACGATCACCAGCAAAAGCTAGCTTCAGAAAATAATTCGCTATCTCAAACCATTTGCCAGAGTGTGCACCTTTATCACTGAATTCATCGTACATCACCCGTCGGTCCTCGGCCATTTTCAATACCGTCGATTTGCTACATATGGGAAACCGATGTTCAATACTATGGAAACCGATGCATGATGTCAAAGAAGATAAGTGAGAAGTTAAAACCCTATTAGAAAGGATATGTCCTAAACCCACCTAAGAATAGTGATCGTCGTGTGTTATCTGGTGTCTGCCTTGTGTATCGTTCGTTCGTGATTTCGGTAGCATAACTCCGTTGTTCTCCAATCACACGCCCGATATCGGTGTGTCGGAGAACAACAGGTTACGCTATCGAAATCATGAATGAAAGACACACAAAGATAGACACTAGAAAACACGTAACAGTCATCATTCTCAGGCTATCCAAAATACGCTGGACAATTCAAGAATCACGCATCTCACAAGTTCATGTGAGATACATCATTTCTGAACGGGTGATGCATAGGTTCACTACATGTCCTATACGTACACATTCTACACCTATTGTGTAAATAAACATATTTCATAAAGCATCGGATAAAAAATATTGAGCAATAATGTAAATGAAGATTAAAATACATAAGATATAGAACACATTAAGTAAGAAAGGTAAATAGAATACCTAATTAACTATAAATAATCTAAAATATAATAACTAGACAATATTAACCTAAGTAATATAATACTAAACTAATTAAACTACACAATCTAAAATATATTAACTAAACAATATTAACCTAAATATAACAACCTAATTCAATAACCTAAATAACTAACCGAAATATATTAACCTAAACAATATAATACGTAACCTAAATATTCACCTAAACAACATAAACTAAATTATTAAATTAAACTAATTAGAAAAACTAAACTAAATTGGAAAAAAACTCACCGGTGGCGGCATGGCTAGGCGGCGGTGGCATGAGCAGAGCAGCGGCGGCGCGAGGAAAGCTTGGGTGTGAGAATGAAAACTAGCACGCGCGGAGAAGGGACAAAAAGGAAACGCCGGTTTCCAAATCCCACTTATATTCATCGGTTAACCGACGGATATAGGTGGGCCCGTAATGGCAGCCCTGCACCCCATATATTCGTTAGTTAACCGACAAATATATGCCATGTCACCGATGAATATATGGGGCCGGTCAAAGTCAAACCGGACCACTCATATATTCGTTAGTTCCCAATTTATATTCGACGGTTTCAGGACCAACGAATATAATTTGAATATATTCGTCAGTACCGATGAATTTAAAAACCCCAACAAATGAATGACGTTTTTCTGTAGTGGGAGCCATGGAAGGTTCCCTTAAATATAAATTTGGAAGGATAAAGTCTGCTAGGAAGTTTAAATGTTTGTTTAGGCAATAAGGAGTTTTATTCGAGTAGAATTTGATTTTTTAAACTGATCAGATCAGGACATCTGTATCCCAGCATGATACGGATCCTCAAGGTCGGGGTTTAAATATTTATCTAGGGACCATTATAAAAAACAACAACTCAACCAATACAACTTCGGTCAGGCTCTCACCGGTTTTCGATAATTATGTTATCTCTTTAGGACTGCTCTCGGTTAAGTCTGATCTCCTATGATTTAAGCATAATTGCTAGTTATCCGGTATGTTTAGGTTTACTCATGATTACTTTGTTGATTCTATTTACATGCTGCTCTTGGTTAGGTCTAATCTATGTAATTAGAGTTTGTGATGTAAATTATGTTTAAATCTACATGTTTGAGTCACTTAGACATGCTTCATGAACCAAATTTACTAGTATTTGATCGATGGTCCATCTCAAGAGTTGTCTCGGTTAAGGCTGGTTCTCGGAGACCTTCAAGGTTGTCATCAATTAAGTTTGAAACCATGTTAGATTGATTAAGTATGAATGATCTGGTTGGTAGGGCGGGTTTAAGGCTCTATCGGGGCGTTTAGCCAATAGAAAGTTAATGTAAGGCTAGCAGAGTCGATTGAATCTATCGATCTTAGTTGCTTGTTTTGCCAACAATATCATCGGTTAAGCCTGACCTCTTGTTGAAATCAGGTAAGAAGGTCGAATTGGTCGATGAAAGTAGCTGAACAGTCTTGTTGGAGTCTATACGTAGCTAATAGATTATCCTGCTCAATCTATGTCCATGCATGTTCTATTATATTTATTCATGTTTAGTGGGTGAGTCAATGTATCTAAATATTTTTATATCTTTGTCGTTTTGCAAGGAAAAGCAACTGACACGCCTTAGTTCACGCACATCACGGTTCAAAGGAGAGTTGGTCATGAGTCGAAATTGAAGCAGATCTTCCAGGCCATGTGTGCTACGGATGGTTGGGTCCCCAAGTGGATTTTTTCCATCAACATGTGATCAATATGATGAACCCATATATAATCAAGTTAAACAGATAATGTGCTCAATATTTGGGATTCTGTTGTATGTCAGCTTTGTTTTTATTCTGTCTGCAATATATCCTTCGATCCATGAACTTCTGGCTAACTGTATTCAAAATATTAGCTGGCATGCAGAAACTGCATGATTTGTGTTAAAGGATTACATAGGCTGTGATTTATAATGAATCCGAGGTGTGACCTTGCGCAAAGGTGTAATAGTGCTTCAGATGCTTACAGATAATTAGTTAGGATGCACCATGGAACTTTCAGTGAACTTGATATTATTCTTATTGTATGTGATTTGCACACTTCGAGCGTGATGCTGGCCGGCTAGTCAACTGCAGGGAGCGAGTGAATTTCTGCCCTCGTGTGCCTGTGCTTTGGCTGGAACTGAACTTCCTATTGATAGGTTTAAAAATGCCAAAGATTTGAAGTTTATTGCTCCAATGAAGAACAGGCAAGTTTTTATGTCCTGTAACAGTACAATGTCATGGGCGGTATGGCAGGAGAAGATTTGGGTGCGCAAGAACCAACCAAATCAACTGAATAAAGAGTAGGATTACTTTCCAATTTGTTAGGATCCTTGAGATTAATTTCCATCTTCAGTTAGAATTTCTTATGGTAGGAAAGTTCAGGGGGGTGCAGCAGCTTATAAGCAGCACCACAGCACTAGGAGAGGGCATCGTGTGTTTAGAGTTGTCTTAGGCCTCTTGTACCACCTGCCTTATGGGTGCGGCGTTAAGTGGGGTTCAGGTTGCATAGGTTCACCCACCAGCCCCAGGCTGTCAGCACGGGTTCGGGGACGGAGACAGCGATCACCACAGAGTACTTGGCCATGAGGCTTGACCGTCTGATAGAGTTGCTCCAGGACTGCCTGGGTGTAAACGGTGACGGCGGCGACATCCTGGCCAAGGGCTACAATGCCGGTGACCTCCATAGCTCCGGCGGTGGCAGTGTGATCCTACCTGTAACCTACGACATCGATGATAGCAGCGTTGCATGGATCATGGAGGGCAGCGACCTTGTCGGCATAGGTGGTGGTGAGGGCGTCGACAGCTTACTCATCGTGAAGGGTGGCAGTTGCAGTCTAGACGCAAGCGTGTGCGACTCCATGGCCAACCAGCACACAGAGGAGGTCCACACTGTGGACATCTACGAGTCACCTAGACACAGGCCTGAACATGTTGGACACATACCTAGACACATTGGACGGCCACGACGTAACGGTGAGCGATGTCCTCGACGTGGCCGGCAACCTCCTGGCCGGTGACAAGTTCAGGCTGAGTGCATTGCCAAGTCTGTTCGTGTTCACCACGTTCATAGCCAAGGGCATGCTGAACTGCCTCCAACTAATGCTCTTCTGCTTGATGATGATAGCAACGACCGCAACGACCATTGGGACAACCCGGGATGACTCCCGACAGGAAGTTGCTGCGCCCTAGCCCGAGGGTGAGCTGATTTTTGATGGGGGAGAGGATGTCATGGGCGGCATGCAGTACCATTGATGGTAGGAGAAGATTTGGGTGCTTAGGAGGCAACGAAATCAACTGAATAAAGAGTATGATTACTTTTTAATTTGTTATGATCCTTAATATTAGTTTCCATCTTCAGTTAGAGTTTGTTATGGTAGTAGATCAGGGGGTGCAGCAGCTTATAAGCAGCACCACCACACTAGGAGAGGGCATCGTGTGTTTAGAGTTACATTAGGCCTCTTGTACCTCCTGCCTTGTGGGTGCGGCGTTGAGTGGGGCTCCGTCGCTCCTACGAGGGTCAGGGTTATGATCATATCGTTGTTTCAGTTCCAATTCAATAATGTTTAGCTATGCACCTAGTCTCTCAATCCTTGCCGTAACAACACCTTGATGGCTTAGGCATGGCTTACTATTCTTCTATACTACTTGCTTGATCCATATTCAGGCTAGGGTTATTTATGAAATGAATACTTAAACTCTAGACACTCAACATCTGCTGAAATGATTATGTCACGACACGTGCATGTAAAATCACTGAGACACTCAACTTGTTCCTAATCCTCTATAACTATATAGAGAAATCCACTATTTAATTGTCTGTACATGCAAAGTAGCCACGTAGGAATCGATTTCTTACTTCTTCGTTCATTGACACGTTCCCGAAACCACAGGCGCATGCACCTTGTAACTCCATCGCTGGCTCCGGAACTTCGCGTTAACAGGGCCTGCTCGGCTCCCCTTCTCAGCAAATGACTCGGACGACTGGCCTTCTACAGGTATTACTCCGCCGGAGCCGTCATTAGCAATAAGATTACAGAACATTGAAGAACTGCCGCCGCCAGCCGATAGCATCCCCCGATGGACTGCCTGCAACCATCAAGTCTGTATAAAAGGCCACTGTAGCATCGGCGCTGACACACCGCACCTGTTTTCACCACCACCGGTCGCTCCCCAAGCTTCATCCACTGCCGCGCCGAGCTCCTACGATCCTGCGATTCCCTTCGTCGCCGTAGAAGTTCAAGACCTGTCTTACCCCCTAATCCACTGCCGGTTAGGTTCCACAGGAACTCCACTCCCTCCCCGTTCCCTCATGGCGCAAATCCCAGCTGAATCCGGCCGCAATCGTACCTACGGCGAGCTGCACCAGACACACCACTGCCGGTCCACGGTAGACATCTTATGCTTCGGTCCATGTCCACATGGGCTCGGTTCATAAAAAAATGGTTCGCTAGGTGCGAGATTCTTCGTCCGGGTGCGGCAACATGGGCCTCACACGCGGACGGGCCAGTGGCGACGTGTAGTGGGTATGGCATTGAAGCTACGAGAACATGCCTTTGTACCAAATGCTGGGTCCGAAGCGGCTAAATGGGGGTGGGCTGCTACAAGGCAACAAAACAGCAGGTGGCCTGAGAGATAGTTGGCCGGGATGGGCTTTGGTTTTTCAAAGTTTACCACTATTTGCAAATAAGTTCCTGCATTCTTAGACATTTGAATCTGACAACAAAATGATCCCAGCTAACAGATACGAATCAGTGCTTTTTTAGAAATAAGTCCTTGCATTTTAACACATTTCAATTTACAGGAAATAATTTACATTCCTATGGAACCATCCACTATGTTGTACATGAGACACCCCGGATTAAAAAAAAGTATGTCCTTCATTTCATATTTTTACAAACAATCCCATTCGAGTACATTTTACCCTCACTTTCCCATGAAACACCTATCTATTTACCAAACTTACTTTTAAAATTTTGTATTTCTGCACAGTAATCCATTTGGGTGATATATTACCAAATTATATTCATGTTTAAGTAGTCTGTATTAACATTTTCATATATTTGTTTATAGATATTAGTGAGAATAATATTTTTGTTAATTTGTCTTCATAGGGTGTTCATATCTTTGGTGACAATGGATAATTTCTACAAATCATACGCCGAAAGTGATTTAGCCACGCTACACTACATCACATTCATCAAGCCACTTGCCTTTTCACCAAAGGAGGCGTTATCCTTTGATTCCGACGACTTTACAAGCAACTCCATGAAGAAGGTGATTGAAGGAAATATAAATGACCCTTTCGTACTACTTGAAGAATATTTCTTCAATGACGTTTTGTAGTACAAAAAAATTATGAAATGAAATTGGAAGACATGTCGCATGAAGATCTAGAGTTCTTCTGAGAACAGCAAAGTTAGTGGTACAAGTTTTATGTATACTAAAGTTTATCACATCAAGTATATCATAGTAACATTTGTACTACAAACATATAATCATAGTTACAAAAAAAAATTCATTTCACAACATCACGTGGGGTTATAGACTATTCTTGATTATTTGATCACCCTAAAGTAAAATTAGGTGAACATGTCATATCTTAATGCCTGGTTTTTGTTTTGGAACCAACCTCTGAAAGTGTCATGCAGACGTAGAAATGGTTGAATTACTTGTTTCTGTAGCTGATATAATAAATTCTCTGACCTGCACTTTGTATCCACTAACCTAGAATCCTAAGTTTATACTCTTAATACAACAGGAATTCAGGACACTTCTGTGTGGTACATTAACTTATGTGGGCCTTTGGGGCAGCCCACAGAAGTTACATAACTTTTGTGGGCCATATGTAGTATGCGATATTGCTCACTTCTACTTTTGATTAGTCCTTCCTCGAAAGACTAGTTTATTTTTCATCTACAACATCGATGCAGTATTAGACTGAGACTTTGTATTGGAGTTCCTTGCTGTGAATTCTATTGATGCTGTTTGTAACGAAATATGAATGAGTTTGATGGTTGTGTAGTGCTTGGCTGCCGCACACGGCACCTCTTTGTATTTATACTTGAAACATACAAGGTTACAATTAATGTTTAGTACGACTCTTAGTCGACTACAACTCAGTTACAATGCTTAACACGAGTACAACATGTCTCGTGACTAACTCAGACTATCTAATATCTCTAACACTCCCCTTCAATTATAACTGTCCAAGATTTAACCCATGCTGAAATCTTTTCAACTTTTCTACAGATGACATTTTTGTAAAGCCATCTGTCAATTGATTATTTGTTGAGATGAACTATATGTTGAGTTGTTTCCTGGAAACCCGTTCTCTCACAAAGTGATAGCCAATCTCAAGGTGCTTTGTCCTCGCATGAAACACATGATTAGCAGACAAATAGGTGGCACCCATGTTATCACACCATAACGTCGTTGCGGCATGTCTAGTCAACTTTAATTCTTCAAGCAAAGTCTGCATCCATATAATCTCTGCTATTGCATTTGCAAGTGTCGTATACTCGACTCTAGTGTTGGACCTAGAAATAGTGGGTTGTTTTCTTGCACTCCAAGACACCAGGTTTGAACCTAGAAAGAAAGCAAAACCTCAATTGATCTTCTATCATCTATACATCCTACCCAGTTAGCATCAGAAAAATCCACTTACAAGCATAGAAGGAGATTTGACAATACGCAGACCCATGTCCAAGGTGCGTCTCAAATACCTCAAAATTCTCTCAACTACTGTGAGATGTATGGTAGTAGGAGAGTGCAAGTACTGACACACCTTATTGACAGAAAAAGGTAAGGTCTGGTCATGTCAATGTCAAGTACTGAAGTCCCCTGACTATACTTTGGTAGTTTGTGGCATCATTCGGTCCAAGCATCTCTCCATCATAGGCCAACAACTTCTCTGAAACTAACAACAAAGTACTGAGTGTAGGTCCCCAAGATCTTGGTAACTTCTATTCCTAGAAAATAGTGTAGGTCCCCAAGATCTTTCAATGCAAATTCCTTCTCCAAATCCTACAACAGCAATGTTGTCGCCTCGGCCGAGGAGCTTACCACAATGATGCCATCCACGTAAACCAGAACCATCATTGTAAGATCTCGGTTCTTATAGAAGAATAAGGAAGTATCTCCTTTATAAGGCACAAAACCAAGATCCATCAACTTTGAACTTAGCAAAGCATACTGGGCTATTGGAGCCTGTTTCAGACCATAGATGGCTTTATCCAAGTGGCAAACGAAATCTGGATTCTTGGAACTTTCATACCCTGGTGGGTGCTTCATGTAAACTTCCTCCTCTAAAACACCATGAAGAAAAGCATTATGTATATCTAGGTGTCTCATACTCCATCCATTTGAACTAATCGTATGGCAGCAGATTTAACCACCGGGCTAAAGGTGTCTTCATAATTAATCATGTACCTCTTCTTCAAACCTTTGGCTACCAATCTTGCCTTATACCGATCAATACTCCCATATTCCTTCTTCTTGACCTTGTAAACCCACTTGCCAGAAATGATATTGGCACCTGGCTTTCGTGGAACCAGTTGCCAAGTCTTGTTCTTCAATAGAGTGGCATATTCACTATCCATTGCTGATTTCCACCTGGAGTCATCCATTGCCATTCGATAATTGGTTGGTTCATGTTTAGTCATAGCAAGGTCGTACCGAACACTCCCATCTGTGTACACCTTAGGCCTATGAATCCCATGCTTCAAACGTGTCTCAAGTCGAGGTGGTGGTGCTACAAATTCAAAAGCCAAAGTAATAGTGGTGTGCCTCTCTCCCTTTGATGATTTGAGGCCACCGATGCACCCTATGCAAACGATCCGGGTGAAGAACCATCGTGGGACACATGGCTCAGCCCTACAAGCGCTATACGAATGGATCCACATCGCCGCCCGTGTCCAACCAAGATGTGCCATGCATACCAGGATCCACCTCGAGACCGATAGCAGTAGGGGCTTGACGGGGACGCGGACCAGGATCAACAGCCATAGGAGTCAAACGTGAATAGAGATCACCTTGGGAGTCTGCGAATGGTACACTTGATGTAATTGCTAGGTCGCCCCCGTCACCAACCTGTTCTACAGCAAAAGGAACCAAATTTTTTGTAGCACTTGTAGAGACTATTATACATCAAATTTGGCATCCTTTCTCAAGCATGTTAGGAAGATGATCAACTCAAATAGGGATTTCTGGGAAGGTGCGCATGTCTTATGAAGGCAACCAAATCAGGACTGAAGCAAAGAGGGAAAGCAATCAAATCAGGATTAAAGCAAAGAAAGAGGGTAACCAAATCAGGATCAAAGCAAAGAAGGAAGACAACCAAATCAGAATTTCTGGGAAGGTGTGCATGACTTGGGAAGGCTATTAATTCCACATAGGAATAAAATACTTTCAAATAAGATTTGATGATAGATGATTAAGATATTAAGCATGTTCAGATTCTTATTAGCCATTATATATAGAGGACGAGTCCATACACAGAGGAAGCAGCAAACCACAATGAATAATATTGTTACTTTTTGTTCTCTTATTTTATTCTTTGTTCCTTTGGTTGTTGGAATCGACCGTCGGCTCTTTTGCCGATCAACCGTCGGCTCTTTTGCCGATCAACCGTCGGAGACGAACACC